>QVNW01000647.1:0-40446 GCA_014825475.1 Pseudomyrmex flavicornis | reverse complement strand
TTATTATTATTATTATTATCATTATTATTATTATTATTATTGATTATTAAAATACCGTACGTAGCGGTTTGTTAATCAAAATAAAATACGGAACTTAAAATATGATAGTCGGTTCTCTCCATGTACGTATGTAGTACAGAAACGTAATACAGGGCGCGAAGTGACGCGAAGCGATCGCAATTTTTGTTTTTCAAATTTGGACAACAATCGGTCTAAGGAAAAAAAATCTAATCTCGAAATTATAATCGCGAAATCAGTTCAAAGCGCCAAAGAACGTCTATAATATTTTCTTCACGCGCGAACGTTTTTGTATACAACGGCAAAAATTTGTTCATTAAATACAGACGTTCTTACTTCCGCAATCTCTTTAATGTTTCCGAAACATTGCGACAGAGTCACTTCGCGATTGTAGCCCGTTACACACATGTACAGTAGTTCCTCGCTCTCGATGTCGTTGTCATTGTCATATTTTACCTTTACACTCTCGGTCTTGCTTTAACTCTTGATTTTTCTTGAATCGCAGAAACATTGACACAAATTACGAGAAACCATTGTATCTTCGCAAAAATTTTGCCGAAGAGAGAGTGTTAGTTTGCTTTTGTACTGTAAATCGTTACAATAAATAAATTCTCGTTTACGAGGACAGGATAAAACGAACGAACGAACGAACGAAGTAAAAAAACTGAAAAAAGCGGGGAGACATTGTAATTATGATTCACAAGTTTTATTAAACAAATTAAATACAAAAGATAAATTTTCTGTTGCTTGCTTGTCCGCGTTATATAGACGAATATAATATCTCGAGGTTATAAATAATTAAAACAACAGAACGAGACATGATATAAATTAAAAAAAAAAGAAAGAAAGAAACGACGAGCGGAAGAAGGTGTGTGCGGTGTCAACTTTTGTTTTTTTTTTGTTTTTTTTGTTTTTCCCAAACATTCTCGCATAACATTTTACTTGTTTCTTACGAACGAAATTTTCTCTAAAAGAAAAGAGCACGAATTATCCATCTTGTCCAGGCTCTTCTACAATATACGAGACTTGTACCCGTCGCATATTTATACGCGCATGTGCATATCTTAAAACAACATGTAAAATTCAATTTTCCAAGAATCCTGCATCTCCGAGTTCAGATGTTTTGCGAAATTTTACACATTCATCGCACACGATATTACACAAAACGTAAAGCGTTTTTTTTTCTTATTAGATCTTTCTCTGTATTTAATTCTAAAAAGCGATTTTAAAACACATGATAACGATGTGACAACAAAAATGAAGAGAGAGCGCACAAGTGTTCAGAATAATCGATAAAAACTCTATCAGTTTTCTCTCAGATAAATTATAAATGCACGTGGAATTACACAGAGCCTGGTAATACGCCCTAAATGCAAACGATGTATTGCGATAAAAGAAGACATGATGACCTAAAAAAAAAGAAAAAACAATGAAACCGATTTTAGAAGAAAGAAAAAAGAAAAACTCTTTTAGTTTAGCTTACTTTTCGACGCTGAACATTACGAAGAACCTTAAATACACCAGTAAATACACTTAAAACTTTCTCTTCGAAAAAACGTGGATATATATATATATATATGTACGAATATATGCAGTAAATATAATATATTGAATTTCCGTTTCCTGAGAGACCGAGCCGAGGGATTGACCCTTTCTCTCGATCTTTCAGAATTCGCTAGACACTATTGTCGAAGAGTAACACAGTCTTCGTGGACTTCGAGAGATTGGTCTTTTATAGTAAAAAGAAGAAACATCGTTTGATGCAAAAGAAAATTGCAAGTGTGACGACACACAGTAATATAACATCTAACGGCAGTTTTTTTGTCGAATTCGAGACTCTTGGTTTTCTTCTCTATTCTTTTCCTTTGTTTAAAAAAAAAAAAAAAAAAAATGATCACACGGAAGTGGAAGGCATATCGAGGGATGTAAAGATCGGCAAGATGAAGTAATTGGAATGTAATTAATGGTAGAGATTTGAGTCTCATCCATAAAAGTACTGTGTTGACCCTCGATACTTAATAATCTTTCTCTCTCTCTCTTTCTCTCTTGCTTTCTTACGTACATTCACACTCTCTTTCATACACTCTCTCTTGTTTTTTTTTTCTCGCTTTCGTTTTCCGCAGACTTGGCAATCGCAAAAACAGTGCCCGAATAATTTAGGCCCTCTTTTTTTTTTTTTTTTTTTTTTTTTTTTTTTTTCATTTTTTAATATAATACTCGTAAAAGGACTCAAGTCTCGTGTGAGTGGACAAGAGCGTATATATCTGCACCTATGTACTCGTACACATGCATGTGCCTGTGTGTGTATATAATATGTAATATACATGAATATAAATCTACGATATAATAAAGTTAAACCGCGCTTCTCTCACACCGACATGTAAAATAGCAAAATCTTTGTCTTTTTTATCCCCTTTTTTTTGCCCTCGAATTCTACGACGAGATGCGACGATCTAAAGAGATTTCTTTTGCACACTGCAAGTAAAGCTAAAAAAAAAATAAAAGTATCAATAAAAATAACGAAGAATGTAACCTGATGATATCGGACGAAGTATCGAAAACCTAAAAAACTGTAATCGCGAGGAAACGACAACTTGCTTGCGAGTTAAAAATTGTCATGTGTTTCCACAAGGAAAAAAGATGAAACGAAATGCGATTCCGCGTAACGTGTGAGAACGAAGAAACAATCGCACGCTGCAATGTGAAAAACCAATGTTATCTCGATCGTTAAGTCGATTAATCTTCTATTCGAGAAAAATTCTCTTTTGTTTAACCTCTCTCTCTCATCAACATTAAAAAAAAAAAAAACAAAATAAAACTCGGCGGAAAAAACATAAAACTTTTATCTCGTAAAATCTGAAATCGCTATCTCGAAATCGGATGTTGTAGTAATTGGAAACTTTTTAAAAGCAAGCGCGCTTCTGTAAAACGAATCAATCTGTTTGCGAATAACGACGAAAATTTAATAGTTGCGAGTGTCATCATTTTTTTCTTTTTTTTTTCTTATCGATATACAAGAAGAGACGAATTTTCGTTTTGGTTTCTTATATCTGTATAATACCAGTGGAACGCCAATCAACGTTAAACGAGAATCAACTGCACGTAATCTTCAAACACTTTTCACTGAATCTCTTTGTGTGGCCATTCCTTTGTAATCCCCCTGTGTGTTCCTCCTAAAATACTATTATATATATATATATATATATATATATAACTCGCTACGCTATTTACACCAACTTACGCTACTACGGGATATTAAAGATATTAGCCTAGTATATATTACAGGACATGCCATCATTCATATTTTTATTTTCTGGCGACACGAAGTATATATAACATCTTTGGACTCGATTTTATTACACATTTATATAGAATAATTACGACCGCTCTTTCTCCCTCCGTTCTCTAATCTCCCGTCTCTTATCCCGTGACACGCGCTCACGTGAGCGCACCTACCGCCCTAAGAAGCGCCTCTCTGCAAACGCGCATCTCTTCAGTCTAATAAAAGAAAAGTACTCTCTCCTACTGCGCGTCTTTACCCGGCATTCGTCAGTTATTTGTCAGTTATTTTGTTTGTTGTTCCACAGTGCCGATAAACGGTACGCGTCGCACGAATACTTTCACGCTTGAGATTCTCAGAGTTGTTCAAATCTTGAAATTTTTGTCGTCGCGGGCACTCTTGGAAGACACAAGCGCTCTGCTTAAACAAGAATAAACGCAGTTTTCTCTCCCGCACAATATATAAAGTACACATATATATATATATATATGTATGTGTATATATATATATATATATATATATATATAAATGAATATATTTCCCTACGCAGCAACAGAGACTCGAAAGACAATGTCGAAAATGTATGAACGTCTTTAAACGGGTCGTTAGATTAGAATGCGACACAAATGCGACATTACACATTCACGGTTTACAGAGAGAAAAAAATCTGATCGCGTGTGTCGCGCGTTTTTCTTCCCTGCGTTCTCTTTCCGTGATGGATCGCACGCATGCACACACGCACGCATACACACACACATACACACTCATATACGCATCGTCACAGAAAACAAATTTCTCTTTTGACCGCGTAAAAAAAGAAACGGTATGACAAAATTAACTAAACGGTAACCGAAATTCTCGGCGAAATTCGTGGACCACTTTAAACCGCCGACACTTGGGCGTCGTCGTCATCTGCAACATTTCAAAATGTCGTTTAAGTAAGTGATACATCAAAGTGTGTGTGTGGAGTATCGCACATAATGAAACAAAGCACGAGGGACTCTAATCTGGATGAAAAAAAAAAGAAAAAAAAAGAAAAAACAAATGTCTGTGTGCAATTTCATTCGATTTAACATTTAACGAAAGTAGAGCAAAAAAACATGACGAAAATATTTCTGGATTGTAACGGAAAATATGTGTAAAAATCAGTTAAAAGGTAAAATATATCGTGTTGAAATTTCATGCCGCGTGGCAAAGCATATTTGTTTATAAAAATACATCTCGTAAACGCGCGTATTTTTGTAAATGTTTAGAGTCTCTCGCGCTGTCCGTAAACAAAGAAAATTTGTATACTTTCTCTTCTAGTTTTCCATATACTTAATCTTATTTTGAAACGAGCTAATTCAAATTAGTCGATATAAAACAAACAAAAAAATGGATAAAGGACAAACGTAACATGAATGCGACATGAATGCAAGCAACGAATCATGCTTCGATATCACGCAAAAGTTTTTGGGGAATTTTTTTTTGTAATACAAACTGCATAATGCAATATATTGTCAAAACATTTCAATGCAAGACATTTCGATGACGAATAGGCAAGCTAGTGTATGATGCAATGTGATTACCAACAAAATGTTGTTTCTGACTGCGGAGCAGATATCGTGATAACATGTGCAATATGAGATTTACATGACTATGCTCAATGACTACACGACAAATCACATTAATTAAACACAACAGCTTTCAACACGTTGTACAGACAGTTTGTTGTTTTGCACGTTAAACGACATTTATTATTTACAATGTATAAACAACCACCCGTCATCGTCGTCGATCGATCGTATTATCGCAATACCGTGTCCGTGAAATTATGTCCAAAGCTGTGTTGAAAATTATGTTCCAAGCTTGTGTTGCTTGCGTTGTTGTTGTCGTCGAGATCTTTCTCAAACGTGTGGAAAAAAAATCAGTTTGAAAACTATGTGGCTTGTGACATTTCTAAAAAAACTAACTGTGACATTTCTAAAAAAGCACCGTGTCATAAAAGAGAAAAGGATGATGAATTTCAAAAAAATATTGTCGAAATGGTGCGCACAGAAATTAGAAATGCGTAAAACTAGCAGCCACTCTCGGGGAGCACGCACGGTGTGTGAACAAAATAACGGAACAAATGTTAAAAGTTCATGGAAAAAAAGCACTGCAAAATTATATCCGCGGAAATGTACTCCGATGAGACAAACTCTGACAGAGTACTCTTTCCGGGAAAATTAATAAATACTCCGTGCGTGGACGTTAAAAAAACAACAACAAGAGCTTAAAGAAGCTTCATTCTAACTCGAATGGACGTGTGTGTAAACGTAAGTGACGTGTGTGTGTGTGTGTGTTTGTGTATGTGTAGAGAGCGATTTGGTTAAGTGTAGTACCATCTTCATGATCGGTGGCACGATAAGTGACTCCTTCGTGGCTATTGGCACGACCGAGTCTGTGCAATCTCGCCATCTGTTGCGCGACTTTGTACGCCGGTGGTTGACGGCACGGCGGCGTGCTGCTGCCCATGCCGGGTCGCATCGTGGTGATCGACGATGTCATGTTGCTCGTCATAGCCCCCATCGTCGTCATTATGGTGGTGGTCCCCGCGCTGGGCGGCGGCAACGGGGCAGGCATTCCTAGGCCCATGTTTACTCCCATCCCCGTAGTACCTGAAAACCCTCGACTGTCTCGATCTACTTTCTATCTCTCTCTCTTTCTCCCTTGCGCGCAACATCTCAACATCCTCTCTATTCCTTGCGAACAAAGCGACTTGCCGTTGCCGCCGCCGCAGATGCAGCCAACGAGCGCGAAACAACATCCGAGAATGTAGAAACAGATCGCGATATTCACAACAATCATGCAAGACGATACAAGACAAAAAATTCAAAATTGCGCTCGTTTCACATCTGCGAGGGGCGAACGCGCGAGTTTCGAGAAAAACGCGCAAGACATTCTCTCCGCTACTCTCGCCATACAACCTGTTCGAAAGAGGAGGAAGAAGAAGCACAGATATACCGTTTCGTGTGATTAGTATTCTGAAAAGAACGCGCTCTCTCTCGGTTAATGTCCGCTAATATACTACCACAGAACACCAACCACACACGCAGATGCGCAAAGTGGAGCAAAGATGCACTTCTAGACCACGCTAGAAGCGGACAATACTGTGTGTTTTGTTTGTCACTAACGTGCACATCACAAACTCGCTCGACAGTTAATATAGTTAGATAGGCAAGACAGTAACGTCACGCACCAGAAGTCACAACACACACATCGCTTTTCCTCAAGAGACGACAATGTCTTTTTTTTTTTTTTTTTTTTTATTTACTCGCCAATACTTCGATACATCGCATGCATGACTCGTACCGTTTTAGCATCAATATTTAATGCGTTCCGTTCCAAAGGTCTAGCAAAGATTTACGCAATGACTCGCAATGCAGATGAAAACGTACACACCAGTCGCGGAGAAACTCACCTTGAGGAGTTGGGGGTTGGTGATGATGATCGTGATAATGTTGGTGATGGTGATGATGGTGATGATGATTGTGATTCTGATTGACAGGAAGCGGAGGTAACACTGCTACCGCGTGAGGGAACGGAGGTGCTCCACCTCTTACAACAGACCCTGCACCATACAGAGGCCACATACGACATTTTTTTTTCGATTTACAAAATTTATAGATTTGCGCCGTTACTGAAAACTTGAATTTTCGGAGAGCGAATCGACGCGACGGCACGCGATGATATAAAACGTGTTGCGACGTACAATTGGGCGAGAATTGTACCGTCTGCGTGTGATCAAGCGAGTGACCAATCGATTAAGCTGCGAAGCGAATTTTACAAAAGCGGTAGAATTTCAAAAAGCGATTGAAAGCACAGCTGTTGTTATTATTATTATTATATCGACGCGAATATATACAAAAGCGTACAGCGCGTGATGTTTATTAGTAATAAAACGTTTAAGTCGCTGGCAATTTATTTATTCTAGTTGTTTGCAGCTTAATTTTCGAGTTGCGTTTGAAAACAAGTGTGGCCATGGGACATACGTCTCTCAAATTTAATAAAAATCTAACGATCGAAATAGTGAACGAATTTGAAAAGAAAAATAAACAAAAAAAAAACATTTGAGTGATTTCTCAACGAATTAACAACAAAAACATCGTGACGGAAATTATTAATTTTCATAATGTGACTGCCTGGCAACATAAAAGTCAGATAAATAATACGAAACAAAAACAAATGATGAAACACTAAAACGACAGCGCGGAACAAATAGCCAAGTAATTTTACATCGACTGAAAATGTTTCGTCGGAGAAACACGTGAAGAGAGATTCGATTTTCGGATCGGAGCCGGTCCAGCGGCGGACCTCGCGACGTAAAGAAACTACCATCTCTCTCTCTCTCTCTCTCTTTTTCTCTCTTTACTACTCTACAAGTCTACGGATCGGGCACAACAGGAACAGCACACGAGCACACTCCGAATCACTAATCCGTTCTCTCGCTTCGCACTGTGTGTGTTTTCGTGTGTTGCTGATTACGTACCTTGCAGAGCGGAGTGTCGCCTTTGCGGTGGCGGTGGGCTGCCGCCCGCTTCCACGCTGCTCCCGCTGTGGCTGTCCAGCTGAGTGCTATGACCACTGTCACTGCTCGTCACCGAACCTACGCACACGTCCCCAAGACACTTCTATCACTACACACGTTCCAGCCGGGAGGGATTACACGTCCTGATGCGATCGCTAAAACACGCTACCCACGTCTACGCGCCACGTTCATTTGCCTCATTCATAGTCCGTCTACTCTAGATCTGATCTCGAGAACGCAAAGTAACGGCTGCGCCTGTGATTGCGCCTTCACCCCGCGCATTAATTACACACGTCTTTCTCCCTATCTCTTTTTTACTCGTCTACGAAACATTCTATCGCTTACGAAGCGCAATCAGTGAAGTACGTTTCGTGTTCGCGACTGTACGCCGTGTTAAAACGCATAACAAATAATAATTCTTTACGTAATATTTAATGATCAGCTAATACAATGGTTAATTTAATGCTTGATTCAACGTTTTTTGTTCGCACACTGATTATCGCGAATCCACACAAGGTGTATGTATCTTTTTATTTGCGATATGATTGTCAGGATTTATCGACTGAGATTTTCTTCTTACAAGTCGAGTGCGTGAAAGCAAACCAAGAGAACCGACACATTAACACACACGACTTCGTATGTCCCATGGTACGACGGACTCCGAGACGAAGTCGCGTTTTGTGTTTACAGGATTATCTAAGGATTATCTCGAGGTGTTCGTGATATATTTGATCTGGAAAAAGCTCGCGCTACAGTAATCGGCGTACAAGATGCGTGTTCGTGTACAAGTGTACGTGTATATGGATCAACTAAAAAAAAAAATAAAAAAGAAAAAAAAAAAAGAAAAACCATAACATGGAACATTTATGAATTGCGTAAAAAACGGCTGTGCAGCGTGCATGATAATGAAACTCGTTGCGAGACCTGACCAGTGTACTTAACGAGCAATGAAGGTGCATGACGAGGTGCGTCGCGAGATGCGTGTCTACTAAATATATGTTTCAATTGGTTAACCATCTATCGATCTGTCCAATGTAATATAGAGAGTTATATATTGAAAAGCTGTCAAAATTATATTGCAAACTTAATATCAGCTTGGAAGGTCTATTTGTAACGGACAGCATCTCGCCTCAAACCATTTCGCAAGGAGAAAATCGTACTTACCACTTGTTAGAGTTTTCCTTAGCGGCTGGAGATTGCTCAGACTAGTCACGCTACTGCTTTCCGCACTGAGATCGACGGGAGGTGGTAGACTGGCGGGGGTATCGCTGTGGGATCGCTCGTGCATCGGTACTCTGCTACCGGATCCTACTCTTCTAGGCGCACCTGGACTAGGTTCCAATCCAGACGAGTGGAGACCCAGTCCCGGCACAGGTAGCGGCGGCGCACAGTGTTTGGGCTGGTACGGCCGCGTCTTATGAGGATCCGACAGAGCCAGCATCTTTCTCACAGCTTGCGGCGACGCTGCGCCGAATTTTGTACCTGAGAACGCGATGATCGACGCAAGTTATGAAACTTGCTTCAGCGTGCTCAAGTATGTGTTTTGCCAGGTCGAACTTGTGTTGCCAAATAAGTTTCGTTTTTTTACAAAGATTTACCGACCTTGTATACTCTTCCTGCCTTCGCTGGTGCTACTGGCGCTGCTGGTAGTCGACAAAGTAGGCGACGGATGCCTTCTTCCCCGACTGCCACCCAATGGCACAGCGGCAGCGACCGCAACTGCTCCCGCGTGCGGTTCGCAATCGACAGAAAGTTGATGCAGTCGATCCTCGTCCGTGATCACCTTCATATTCGCAAGATAGGCTTTCACTCTTCGGACCATCTGCGCTTCCTCAAACATTTTCTTCGGATTTGGCGCGGCCGTGGATTTCTTTCGTCGTTTTACCGTTGCAGTTTGGCCGCCTTGTAAGTAACATCGCGGATGTACAAATCGCACTTAAAAAATTGGATGCAGAAAGAGCAATAAGAGCGTGAGAAATTTACCTTGATTGCCAGTAGTCATTTGATTCAAAGCAACCATCGCCGAACTCGGTGGCTGTCCGCCTCTCTCCAGCATGGTTAATAAATCATACGGTGATGAGCACATGTTTGTCAGTGTTCTCACTTCTTTTGCGATCATTCGGAGTTTCTCAAAGTTTACCAGACCTTCTACTCTTGTATCATTGCCGAGATGTATGAAAGTCAGATCTTTCTTCACAACTGGGTAGAAAGGTATCTGAGAAAAAATTAAATTTTACAATACACGTTAAAAGCACGAATATTAATGAATTTTATTGTTTTCGCAACAAATGATGACTCACTATCGGCGGTTGCGTTTGCTCGGACGCTACCAATTGTCGGTATTTACTCATATTACGACTGGGATCCATCAATTCCTGTAAGTCACTGAATAATCTTTGATATTTGGTTGGCAGTTTTTCCCATGAAGCTCTTAATCTCGACACCGCCCCGTGACCCAAACCGGAAACGATCGCAAACATAGAATTGAAGTTCTTGCACTCTTTGCATTGTCCTGTTCGGAAAAACGTTTTTTTATTTTTATTAAACGATCGTTAACGCGCAATAAGCAAGAGAAGAAATATGAATTTGAATACTCACGCGCTATCTTAATAAATTGCTTAATAATCTTGCTCCTGCGTACGAGATTGTGTTCAGAACAAACTTCCGTTACGACCCAGAACATTTCTCTGTTGACTAGTTCCTCAAACTGACTGAGCATGGGCACACCGTACCTGCTCTTCAACTCGAACAAATCATCCACATATTCCGTAGATTCTATTTGTCTATAATCAAATCGAATTGTTACAAAACGTGCGATTAAATACGTTAATCGCAAGATCAAACGTTTCTAAATTTTGAAGTTACCTGAATATACTGAAGTCTTGTAGAGTCAGTTGTATCGCCACTTCCACGGCATTTAACTGCAAGAAGTGTACTTGAGACTCTCGAATAAGTTCTGGAGCTTGATCGTCGGCTACTAAAGTTTCGGAAATTCCGTTGGTCTTTAAGTAGTAGCGCGAACTTAACCCAATGCGTTCCGCGAGATTCTGCAACTGATCCGGCAATCTACGTTGCTTAATCATGCCGCCGTCCCCGACGCTCACTTCTGCCAACGAGAAGTTAGAACTGCTTTCCGTTATACCAAATTCTTGCAATGCGAGCATTACCACCTAGATAATACATTAATATATAATTAAACAAATGTTTTGCTTTAATTTTTTTACTTAATTGCAACAAACAACGCAAATCTTCGTACCTCATGCGCCGTCGTTTCTTTGTGGATAAGAAGATACTTGCAAGTTTGATCGGCCTTATATACTTTGAGCACGTGTTCAGGATAATCGTTTGCTCTCAAGTCGTCGTAGCAATAAAGCGACGTAAGGTCCGGATTGCTTTTCGAGTGATACAGATTAGTCGTTTGCGTAAGTCCTGTTCCCGGTGGTGTATGCGGTGGCGCAAGAGGATCGTCCACGTGTACACCGTCGCTGTTGACATTCGAAAAATATTTCGTTATTATCGAAGATTCATACACATAAATTTAATTATCTCACAATATTGCGCTTACTTGATCGTGTTCTTTGGCAATATGTTCATTTTCATAAGAGCTTTTTGTAATCGTCGCTTGGGTCCCAGTGTCATGAATCCCTTGTGCTCCTTTTTGGCGTCTTTGCATGGCGACACATTGTTGTCCGGAATTAGCAACGGTACTCCACCGATCATGGGATTTAAAGGATTTACGGGCGTCATGGGATCCACGTGTGTCGACAATCTAACACGCGGATCCGACTGAAGTCTAGGAAGTTCCGGCTTATTTGCTCTGCCTCGGGGTCTCGGGGAATTCTCAGGCATTTGAAGCATTTCTTTGAAAGCTGCATCAATGAGATAATTGATGATGACAAGAATCAAGCATTTTTTTTTTATTGTACTGCTTCTAATTAAAAAACGAATTAAACTTACCAAGCAAGTTAGATTTTACGGTTATACTGAGATGCGTAGACGCTCTCAAAATGTCGAGAGCCTTCGCGTGGTTTACGTGCTCGAAACTTTGACCGTTCACTTCCAAAATTTGATCGCCCCTCTTCAAACCGACATCTTCAGCCTTAGATCTCTTGTCAACTTTTGATATAAATATACCAAAACCTCTTTCAAATCCTCCTAAGATACTAAAATTTAGGACTTCGTCCCTGTTTGGCCTGGCTAGTGTTACGTTTCGCGTTCTCGCTTTTGCCGCACACGCGATATTTAATAACCTAAAATTGCAATTGTACATGTATCAACACAATTTTGCTCCGTTCTCCTAATTTTTATTGTGTACAGTAATTACTATTTTTAACATATTATGTCTTTGTAACGAAAACTAGAGTTTACCTTTGTTGTCCGAGCATTTTTTCTTTCTCTAGTCCGGTTTCGAATGCTTCTAAAAACTCCATCATTGCCGGATCAGTCTCGAAGTCGGTGAAATGATTGTTTACCCATAGCAGTACAACGCGAGCAACGCGATCCCGCACCTGCGCTTGATCAAACCACTCCAACAATTGACTTGCGACTAACAAGGGACTTTCAATGAACGTTCGATGAGTCAATAAGAAATCTTCAACGTAAGTAGGATCTGTAATACTGTTTTCTTCTATAAGCTGTAACATCAAACGTTCCGGCGTTCCCCGAATCACCACGTGACCTCTTCGCGCGGCACCGTCCAAAGCACCACGTAATTCAGTCACTAAAATCACCCTTCCGTTCTCCTCGTGTCTCCTGGTATTCTCTTCACCTTGATGCTGAATTCGAAAGTAATCGGCTTGCGTGACACAAACGAACTGACAATCGTCGCATCTGTAAAAAAAAGATAATTATAATATTTACGTCTTTTTACGGTTGAGATATACTTGGCAAAAGGAAAATATAAATTTACAAACTTTGTTCTCATAACTCCGCGATGTAACAATCTCTCCATAGTGGGCAAGATACCAAAGCTGTCTCCAAGACCGAGTTGTTCAATTTCGCCATTACTGTGCTCAATCTCGACGGCACCGTTAATCAAGACGCTCCAACTGTCAAGCTCCTCGCCGTCATTTAAGACCACCATCCCGGCACGATCAACCACTGCAAACACCATTACAGCACACAGTGCTCTTCTGACAGCCATAGTCATATTTGTAAAAGCTTTCAACTGTTGTGTGAACTCCAGAAGAGTCTCTATGTCGTCTTCTGTTCTGTCAATTGGATCTTTTTCCAAACATTCTCGTACAGGATCACGAACTGTTAAACTCTGAAATATAATCATGAAAGTTAAAAAATATATATATATATGTGTAATCAACAATGTGCAAGACAAAAACTGTGAAATGCTCACATCCATGCTCTCTGCCAGATCTTCTTCCTCATCACTATCAACGATAGACTCTACAAGACCTGAGAGATCTACCTCATCAGGATCCGCATCTAATGAACTTTGTACAGATGTCATGGTGTCGGATCCACTATATGCTGAACTTGTGTCACTTGAATGGCTACTCCTGTTTGATTTCTGGTACAGCTCTGGTCTGCCTGTCAGACCCTGAGAAAACTACAAAAACAAACATTTTTATTATTTACTTGACATTATTTCCATGTATTACATACACACATACATTTCCAAACATGTATACAGTATAATTAAAAACATCCTCATCTAATTTTTGAGAATGTTAAATCCTGTTTTCCTTTGTCAACATCAAATTTATATGTATTTGCTATTATAGCTAAAATTGTCAAAATGAAATCAATATAATTTTAATACAAAGTATATTATTCACGTATCTGTGCGTTATGAAAAAATTAAGATTACAAAAACTATTCAAAAGATATGTTTAAATAAAAAAAAAATGCAAGTGATAAAACAAAATACAGAGAAAAGAATTGGAACATTGTACTAATACTAATTCAAGATATTTATCATCTACTATTTATAAAAATATATAAACATGTGTTACAAGCTATAAAAATACAAAATATAACAACAAACCAACATCCTCATCTGACCGTAAGTCTTTTCCAAGAATCAACAACGAGAGTTCATACAAAAAAAAATATCCACGAATAAACAGGAAGATCTACAGAAACGATCTGTGATGCGGTTTCCGCATATCGACCATGAGAACGATCGCCCTGAAGCGAGAAGTAAAAACAATCATCGACAACGTCGCTCGTCCGTAGCGCGTAGAAGAGAAAATACCAAGAATGGGCGTGATTGGGACACAGACTCCCATCGGCAGTTAAAGTTAGGTTAGGTCGCAACGACATGACATCACGCACATGCACGCAGAGAGAGAGAGAGAGAGAAAAAGAGAGAGAGAGAAAGAGAGAAAATCGCAACGTCGAGCGCGCGCGGGGTTACACATACGCTTCTTTGGCACGCATGCACGCACACAAACACACACGCCCGTCACCCAAACAAAACACCTACGATGTTCGTTGTCATGTCGTCACGACGGCCGGCCGTAGTGTACACCCCCGCGTTTTCCGGGAACGTTTTCCGTCGAGAAGACGAGAGTTTCCGGCAGAGACAACCAGAGCCATTTTGAGTTGTATCTTCGAGAGTTGTGCTACTCACTTGATACACGCCAAACGTGTCCATCGTGTCGGCGGGACTCGCGATCTTAGGTGTCTGTTGCTATCGTCCCGATCCGCGGCCTCGACGTGGTGACAATCACGACGAATCGCTCGCGGACACGAGCGTCCGCATCTTCCACGCGCGCTTCTCCGCCTTGGTCCCTCGGCCGTGTAATAAATTTTTTCTCACTACGCGCGCTACTCGCACGGCTCCGAGAGAACACGACGTGCCGCAACGCGTCACAAGCCTCTCTTTGTACGCGCACTTTGTTGCTCGGCAGCACGAAGCTTCTCGTGACGCGTTCCGAAACGTGTTCGTCCCCGATCTATGTCCTTCCGTAGTCGCCGTCGTC
Organism: Pseudomyrmex flavicornis; assembly: GCA_014825475.1. Taxonomy (NCBI): domain Eukaryota; kingdom Metazoa; phylum Arthropoda; class Insecta; order Hymenoptera; family Formicidae; genus Pseudomyrmex; species Pseudomyrmex flavicornis. The sequence goes on along the minus strand of QVNW01000647.1, from coordinate 25,658 downwards.
GCGGTCGACCGTCAACTTAGCGGACACACGGGAGTGCCTCTCGTCCCGCCCGACACCCTCGTCGCATCGTCGCTTGGCATTCTCTTTGAGAGAGAGCGTAGGGTGGTCATGTGACCCGTCGCGCCGAGAGCGGCTCCTCAGGTCCGTGTCAACGGGGGGCGCATCGTGTCGGTCGATGGGGGGGCAACGCCGAGCCACCTGTAGCTTCCGTGCGCGCAACGCCGCATTTTTTCGGAGAGAATTTCAACGGGAATTCTTCTTGTTCGCGCGCGCATTTTATAGGTAAGTTTGTTCACTATTTGTTATTAATTAATTTATTGAAACAAAACAAAAAAAACATAAGCTACATGCGTGCGTGCAAATATATGTATTATTTGAATTTACTTCGATACTACAAGGTGCTAGTTGATAATAATTATCGCAAACAAAGGTTAGGAACAAAGTAAAAATTACATAATGATCTGTGTGATGATTAGCGCTTATAATCAAGCAAATAGTATACGCTTAGAGAGAGAGAAAAGGGTCGGGGGAAGAGCAATTTGCATACTGCTGGGAACGAGAATTTAAGTAACCAGCAATTTCTGATTCGTGAGAGACGCTTGATGGGATTTGAAAACAATTATAAGAGAGAGAGAGAGAGAGAGAGAGAAAGAGAGAGAAAATAATTATAAATTTATTTTACATAGGAGAATTATTACAAGGGATGTTTAAAAAACACTGTCACACAATTGTGTGTGAATTTCTCAAAATAATAACACACGAAGTTAATCTGACAATGAGACAACATACAATTTTAACTTGTTAATTTCTACGCTTTGTAATTTAATAGGATTATGTAATAGGATTATATTTCTCATAATTGAAACAGAGCAATATTTCAGTTTAAAAAAATTACAATATTTCTACATTTGAAAAAAAAATTAAAAAAACGAACCGAACAAATAAAAATAAAACAATACGTAAAAAAATTAAATATACAATAATTGCTCGAGATGTGGATACGCTACATACGCTCTCTCTCTCTCTCATGGTAGAAAAAAAAACATACAACAATAAAAATATCTAAAACTAAAAATACGCGTTTGCGATACGTAACACAGCCCACTTCGATTTGTTGTAATACCCACGCGAATGTCAATTCAGGCTGTGCAACGTCACGGGGAAACGTTGCAAAACGCGCTCGAGAAAGAAACACGCCGGCTGAGAAAGAACACGCTGGTGCTCCCGATTAATATTCATTAGTCTCCCGGCGATTAGTTAATCGCCACACGGAACAATAAGCAAACGATGACGTAAATTGACGATGATAACGACACCTGAATTGATCTAAAGAGAGGCTTCTTTCTCCTCCTTCCTTTCTCCTCCTCAGACAGAAAGTCACTGTCGGACGATCTTCCTCTCGTGTGAGATGCGCTTAAGGAGTCGACGGACGGTCGATCGAGTCGTGAAAGGGCAAAAGAAAGAGAGAGAAAGAGAGAACGAAACAAGAGAGGAGAAAGACGAGGAAAGAAAAAAAAAGAGACGAGGAAATGTAGATAGACGCAGGAGAGAGATCATCGCGTTGCCGCTGGTCCGTTGAAAGCATCCAGCTAGTAACCGCTCAAAGGCCACTGCCCGACCCGGCGGATGATGATTTATACGGCCCGTTATGTCGTCCGCATCTCTCTCTCCCTCTCTCTCTCTCTCTTTCACTTTTCCTTTTTGTCCCGTACTTACGCCACTACTTCCCAAATTGCTTCGTCCATTCAGCTTCTTCTGGCCGCGCCGAAAGACCCGATCGCGTGTTCCGCGCGCGCGCGCTCCCACCGATCAAACTCCGATTATCGGAATAATTCGCGAGCGCTATAACTGGGCGTGCGTGCGTAGGTGGATTGGCGATATCGGACGTTTACGCGCCAGCTGGCACCGACATCGATTTTGATGAAAGAGTAATTGTATCGGTCATCGGAGCAAGAGTATATGTCACGTACAAGAGATAATAAACGTTTCAGAAGCAAAACCCTTTGTCGGGCGAAGAAATATCGATAACTTTTCGAAGATATTTTGAATTGTCTCAATTGTCGCGCGCAATATACACACGCAATAAGTCCGAATGAAGTTGCCGTTCACAACAATTGTTATCCTTACCGTGTCATCGAAGACCAGGTTGACCTGACGGTGGTCGGTTATAGGATGGGGGTGCGGTGGTCGATGCATCCTTCCTCCGCCGTGAACTTCCGGGTAGTCGATCTGCAAAAGACCAACGCCGGTTTATTAACGAGGCCTTAACACCAAGTGAACTATAAATAAATTGTGTACACAGAGCGCGTTTTATTAATCCTGCTCGAAAAGAAATACGTGATTATTACGCGCACCTGTTTGTAATAATAAATAAATAAAAAAAAAAAAAAAAACAACAACATCGTCGTTGTTAATCACTGAAGGAAGGGATGATGATGTCAACTTTGCGGGGGCGCGACTTCGACGTTGATAATCCGCTTCGCGCTATTTCACACGACCGAACACACGGGTTATTCCCAGAGATTGTCATTGGTGTTTTTTTTTTTTTTTTTTATTGAAACCAACTTTTCATTCTCGAGCACAGCTCTGGATGTCGCGCTATATAATTTATACACAAAGAGAGTGAGTTTCACTTCGCGATGCGTTTCGTTCGAAATCGTTTAGCGTTGATATAATTTAATCTAGCGCGACGTCACCTGCGGATGCGCGTGCTGCAGCTGCGTTACTTACTTTACGCTCCGTTTCGTCGCATGATTCAGATCTGATTGCGATCGTTATTAAATAACATGTGACATCACACTCGGCACATCCGAAACGAAGATAAAATTCAAGTGTGCGTTATCAAGAAAGTTCAATCTTTGATTTGAATGTTCTGATAACGCTAATATGAGATAAAAAAAACACAACTAACAGGAACTTACAAGATAACATAGATGATGGATAATTTTATAGCACAAACTTCTCTCTTCTCGCAGATTGTTTTTATTAAAACGTTGTGGTCATAGGTCGTATGTTGCAATAATAATATTGTTGTATTTAAATAATATCAACAATTAAAACTAATATTATTTTTAAAACATCGTTATCTCGGGATTTTAATATCAATTTAAGTAAACGTTTGCGACAACGGCGCTGTTCGGTTATTTCCCGCGAAAAATTTATAGATTTTGTAGCAGAAATTTTTAAATATAATAACAAGGAGACCAAGTACAATAACAGGGCCAATATCGGCTACGTCATGGCTTCGCGACTCTTTTTCTCGACTAACATGCAGTCACATATTCGTTGCTATTCAGCGATGGAAAAAAAGAAGACAAAAAAAATAAAAGGATGAAAGAGAGACAATGAGAGACAAATGCGCTTCGGGCCGGAACTCGTAGGCCGGACTTCCGGTAGATACGCCGGTTATACCATTGCCATTCACGGAACCGCTCCCTCGTGACTCGATTGTTAGAACTGAATGTTTAGCCAATTTCGGGATGAAAGTTCAGTTTCCAGTGGTGTTCGATCGAGCGACGCGACATTCCCGATTTGATTGTAGTTTGCGCGATCGCGTGTATGTCACACAAAGAGAACTCCGACGTTAATTGTTGACTCGCATGCGCGCATGCGACAAGGAACAAAGCATTACTTGCAAAAGTAACTTTTCAAACAAACGTTTCTTCCTGAATCATTGAAAAGATTTCGAGTGTAATAATTACGAATCCCAGAACTTTTTCCCCGTTGTACTTAAATCAATTTTCGTAGCATTAGTAAAAAATATTTAAATTGACATTTCGCTTTGTGTTTAAACGGGACAGTTAAAATATGACATTTCAAAATCAGCGACCGAAAGAAAAAATGCAATCGTGACGCAACGTATAAATACGTACACACGTACGTTCTTCTGACATAACAATTGAAATTTTATAAACAATAAATGCGAATTGCAGAGGCGAATTATTCGAAAATACACTTATATTGTGATTTCAATTATGCATGTATGTCGTGTATTATATACGCGTGTTATTTCGACGCGCGTGTTTTTATTTGATATTCGAAAAGTTTATTTCGGCGCGCGCGATTCATCGGCGCGCAATAAGCGCGACATTGTCGTCAATTATCCGAACGAAGCGGAACGAAATAATATTTTGATATGCGCGCGAATATTACGTCGCGTTCGCGCGCGATCTCAACGTTATTCATTTTCAAGCGCGCGCGATTAATTACAGTCACAATAATATTCTCCCAATTAATATGCTCTCATTCATGCGGGGTTCGTCGTTCTCCCGCAGAGGAGCGTTCGATCTTTCTTTCTTTTTCTCTCTCTCTCTCTCTCTCGCTCTTTCTTTTTCTCTTTCTCTCTTTCGCTGCGTGGGACTTTCGACCGCCCGCGTGCGTGGGCGAGAAACGACGTCCACGTGTACGTGCGTAACACACACACATACATACACACACGCGAGAAAGGACGAGATAAAACGGAGGAGACGTGTAATATTAAACGCGCGAGTTCACCTCTTCGTTGCTCACCGACGACCGAGCATTGATGACCTCGTTCGCGATCGCATATCGCTCGTCTCTATCGCCGCCTCGTCAAGGTTATCAGTTCGAAGAAACACACCCGCGCTATATCTCGACGATTGGTCATTGAAAGTTAATGCGGAAACAAACGAAATGTATCCACTGAAACGTGACGATGGAATCTAGCGATTAAAATTATCAGAAAATCAAAAGCTTGTACGATATATATATATATATATATTTGTAATATCACATATGTGTGTGTGTGTGTGTGTAACACTTCTTTACCTCGGACGACACGATCGATAGAGTTCTAGGTGTACCAGGCCAGCTCCTAGACACCGAGCGTCCTTTTCGTCTTCTCACCACAACAATCCGAGGTCGTCCGATTCTGCTTGTGTGTTTCAACATTTCGCAAACGCACACGCTCGACGCTAATTGTTGAGTGTAACGGCAATTACGGAATGTCTAATTGTACGTCGCTCTGTCACGTTGCTTTCCTCATTGCTGTTATCACTGCGCGAACAGTTCGACGATCGTCATCGCGTTTCTCGTCGACAGCTGCGGATTGATCAACAACACCGCGATTGATTTATCAAGATTTTTACGACGGATATATCTGTGTCGTTTCCAACAACAACGCAACGCAAAGCTGTCGGTTGTGTTCAACCGACCGTTGTTGTTTCACCGATCGCGGACAGTTCGCGGACTTCGATTCGCGCAAAAACCCGTGAACGTGCCGCAAATATCAACCATCTCGCGTGAAACACGAGCGGAATTTATGGAAGGCGAGACCGCGCGTGATGGTGCACTCGTAACTAACTTAATGCTCCGGTTTGATCGCGGTCGGGCGATTCTATCGGTTTGCGGACCTTGCAAACTTGGCAATCTCGGGGCATCGACGGGGGAGTTTAGCTTCCACAAACTTGTTAAACGTTTAACTACCTCGCTTAGAACGAGATTTGACACGCGGATGTGTGTTGTACGCACACATATATATATATATATATATATACCTCGCGGGAAGAGAAACTGAAGTCGTTCGCGATTCTTCAAGAGAGCCAAAGACCAGACTGATCACGTGATCACACACTCAGGAACGTATAGAAACTATTATTATAATATATTTGCGATGTATACGTGCACTTATTTGAAACGTGATAAATTTATTTCTGCTATATCTTGAATTTTCGTATCGCGAATGCAAATAATAAAAAAAAGTTTCTAAATATTCTTAAATAGAAAATAATTTGACACAATAAATTATATAATTCTTTTTTTAATTTAAAATAAATAATTTCACGGTTTTTTATTATTTCTTCATTAGTTAGCAATATCGCAAAGGTCATGTGCGTGTGCAATGTTTTTTTTTTTTTTACTTGTGACGCGCGTGCAAACGTTTGCAAAAATTTAAGACTGTAATTTGATCGCGTATTTTGCGCTGAAAAACTTGTGCTAAAGGTCGGGTGTGTAAATCGAGCTCGGGGAAGAGCGCGTTGACGATTTTCAGCGCATAAACCGTCTCTCCCTGAGTTGTGTACTACGAGAAGTCTACATTACGACGGCTTTCCGCCACACAAGAGCGCATCGAGCTAAAAATTTCTCCCTGGGACCTCCGCGAGACCAAGCCGCCTCGTGTTCATACGGCGCAGAGTTGCCGGCGAGACGTATGTCTACTTTATTTTCGTTCTTCCTGCGTTCCCGACAACCATTGGCGTCACGCGCGCGACCCTAAAAACTGGGCGCGCAAGAAAGATCCGTGAAAACGTCAAAAGAATTCTGATTGAAAAAACAAGGATGTTACGAAAATAGCATCGATCGAAAAAATGTTGCACGGACCCAAATTGCTTGCCCGAAAGACAAATTCGAAGAAATTGCCGAAATATATAATTTTTATCGTCAATGTGATTGGGATAACAAAAAGATTTGAAACATTTTTCTCAACAGAGAAAACTAATTCGCACAATATATTTGTTTTAAACAAAAATCTGTCGAAAATGTCACGTTAAACTTTTGCGATTATTATCCATCTCGAGCGTGCAGTGACGTTACATTGTTCGGTTTTTGCAATCTCGTCTTTCAAACAAGTTGCACTTTTGTGAATGACACTCAAAGACTATAGCGCACCATCTAGAAAGTAAACGGTCGATAGGGCAACAGGTTCAAAGGGTACTTTTGAAAATCGTTATCCGTCGACGATAGTCGAAATCTATCCGCGCTTCGACAGTACAGGTATTCGACGATGTTTTTTATTTTTTTTTCCCGCGCGATTATCTCCTCGAAACGCGACACGACGTTTATCTCTTCCCCACTCACAATTAATTTATTTGGTTGAAAACACTTTATTCACTCCCTCCGTTCGGTCACTCAATTAATCATCGCCGTTGTGTAGCCTCCGCGTTTAATCGGCGCGTTTCAAACAACGGACAACAACTTTAGCCGCGAAACATCGTCGGAGAGACCACGCCGGACGGGGGTACGAGAAGCGACTGGGAGCCGCACTCGTCCGGCGTACGCCACGATAAAGCACGCTATCTTCCTCTCCACGCGGATGTTCATTTTTTGTCATGTGCGCTCCGCGCGCACTTAATCACCGCCGCAATCGCCGCACGGGAGACACTTCTCTGTCGCGCGACCGAAGGGGAAACGGCAATGTCAAGGGGGAGGCATCGCGTCCGTGGTGTCCAATTTGCACCCCGCTCGAAAAACGGACCGTGTCATTAATTCGTCCAACGTGTTCATTTGTGTGTTCATTTGTCGTGTAATTTTCCCGTAAATACCAAGTGCCCGTTCGAGGCTAACATGTGCGCAATTTTAAACTTGGAAAATTCGAACAGAAGGAAGGGAGTCACTTCGTTAAGACTTTGGTTAAAAATTTCGCAAAATTGATTGACTTTTTACACTTTGAGAGCTATAAATTGAAATATTGAAGTGTGCAACAAGATGATACAATTATTCTCATATAAAAACCAAATGTTGATATAGAGAAGAAAAACGTAACGGAAACGCCATCCATTCAAAGAGGAAAAAAGAAAATGTATTAAGACAAGCCGCAACATAACGACACATTTACGTCGGCCGCGCGATGTTACGAGCAATATATACTTTCTTTAGGTACGCGATTATTCCTGAATGTACACGTTGTCGTTATCGTGTGTTATCGTGTCGTTTAAAAAAAAAACATCCTCGCAAAAAGAAAGAGAAGTAGCGTAAGTAGCTACTTCTCTCAAACTACTGCATTACCGACTTCCTTTTGCGCGCGCGCGCGCGCGCACACACATATGTCCGGCCGCGTAAGGCATAAATGAAAAATGCGTCGTGCGATGCACACGCATTCGCGCAACGTGTAATCGATCCAGTCGTATGTGCGGATGAGCCGTCGTATCGTGTGTCGCAGCTTCGTACCCGCGCGTCATAGAGTTACACCCGCAATAATGTGTGTGGGCATCGAACCAGCTTCCAACACACACACACACACACTTACGAGAACCTAATCGTAACCCATAATCAATGGAGCGTACCGAGCATTGACTGTCGGCGTCGACAACACACACGCTTCGGAGAGCGCGTAGGTAGGAAACAGGTTGCCAGGTGCATCTAAGCGATTCTCGAGAAAAAGATCTGGGTCGAAACATCGCGCGTGCGTCTGCATCGACGACGACAGTTTGCTTTCATCTCGTTTCTGAGATCTCGCAACCGAACGCGATACACGTCGTCGTTCACGGATGAATTCGCACGCACATATCTATCGCACAAATCAAACATATCTACATCGTTGCTCATTGAGTTTCGAAACCGAGTGCGAGTTATGGAGAAAAACGAGAAAATGGCACAGAAAGAACATTGTTTACTTCGGAAAATATAATTTTAATAATTGTGTTATAGAAATACATTATTACACGTGTGTAATATATTATATTATATATTATTTTTCTTATATAATATGTGCACACACGTAGAAAATTTTGATGGATTTCGTTATAATAAAATGAACCAAGTAATTTTGTTAAAAACGATTTATTCATTCTATCGAATAATCCTCGTTGTTTTTTTTTTATTTTTATTCTCTTTCGCACTACTTGGTAGAATAAATAAATCGTTTTTAATATTACTTGGTCCACTTTTCTATCACAAAATCCATCAAAAATTTTGTGTGTACTTCAATATGTATTATATGTAATTTGCATTAAATAAAATAATAAGTAATAAATACTAAAATAATTAATAAACTAATTTCATCGTCCTTACAATATTATTTTCAGAGGATATCTGAGAATAACACACGGTGATTGATGTGCGCGAGCCACGTGTGCCCACGTTGCACAACAAAGTTGCAAACAAACCACACACGTGAGCGCGATAACGGGGAATAATTCCATTGCACTCGTGGTTTAAACTGGAAGGAAATTAAAGATGCGTCTCAATAATGAAAAGAGATAGCGCACTTCCTGCGCCGGAAGTGTGTCGACTTGGAACGTGCGTTTAAAAGGGACCAGGGGAAAATACGATACTCGCTCACAGACAGACCGCAAATGGGTTCAAGGTGAAACTGATAGTTCCAACTGTTTTGATTAATAAAAAGATTCCTCCGATAAAGAGGTGGATTAAATCTATTGCAAACGAAAAAAAAAATTAGTATCAGGAATAAAGTTAAATTTTAAAAGAATGTGAAATTAACGAAAAAGTGAAAAATAAATTAAAAAAAAAAAAAAGAAGCGAAAAAATGAGGCACTTGGTTTTTAATTACACATTTTCGAGAAGACAACCATGTTTATATGTTGTGTTTATATAAAACAATTTGAAAACAATTTTCGTGAACTTCATCGAACACGTACGATGTATTTTGTACAAAATTAAAAAAACTTTACGAGAGATAAAAACTCTTTTCGATGCAGACACGCGAACGCAAAACGCACGTCTGGCGGAATTCAGAGAAGAAAAAAAGAAACACGGTTCTCGCAAAGACCTCGCATAAACGTTGAGAAAGAAGGATACAAGGAGGAGAGACACACGTTGTCTGGATGAGGATTTATTTTCGGAGCGGATCTGGCCGCGGATGTTACTCTTTTTTTTCCGTTTCGGCGAAACGAGCGCGAGATTTCGCATTTTTCATATCCGAAGAAAAATCTTTCGCGTTCCGATCCCCGTCGTCGGAGTTCCGGGAACTCTTTAAACCAAACGAACACTTACGATACTTTATTACGGCTAATAAGCTGCCTTTGTGCCGTCGTCGTCATTATATCAACCGAGCTCGCTATTGAAAATAGGTTACAGGCGCCGCTTTGTCACCCTACTTGACATTTTCTGTCGTGCCCCCGCGTTTTCACACGAGAAGTGTTACAAGTTACAAGCTACGAGAGAGAGAGAAAAAGAGAGCCATAGTCTACCGCAATATTGTATAATTTATAATTGAAAATTCTGGAGCTGTACACATATATATAAATAATATAAAAATAAAAATAGTATAAAAATAATATATATATATATATATATTTGAGAGCGCGTGTCAAGCCACATGCGAGTTTAGTCCGCATCTTACCGTAAAATGAGAAACGTCACGTAATAGAAGTTCGATAAAATAAAACAGAATGCCAAGACTGTGCAAGAGAAATAGAGAGAGAGATTGCAAGATTGTACATTAGTATTCCGTCACGCGTGCGCCCCCGTATAATCAAAATATTCCACAACTATGTTATAATATAAGCCGGGAATATATATATATGTGTATATATATATATATATATATATATATATCTTACGATGTACCGAGAGCATATAAACCGCAATATAATGTCAGACTGTTAAATACGAAGTATGTCAAAGGGCAAGAAAGCCAAAGTTTATCCGGTGCTTCTCTCTAAGTATGCCACACGCGAGTAAATCGGATATTGTTCGGGATTCGAATCTCGCGTTCTAAAGCGGAAACTTATAATTAGCAATTACAGTGTGTGCGGTTTGTTGTTTTATTATAACGCGCGCGCGCGCGCGATGTCATCGTAAACCGACGTACGCGACGATAAAATTGAACGAAACTTCAGCTTTACGGCTGTCTTAGCAGTTGCAGTTTGTATACATTTATATTTAGAAAGGGGTTTTTCCCTCTGAACGGGCAGCAGCGGGTGTTAAACCCGGTCTGGCGATAAAAATGAAATCTGAGTAATACCATGACGAGTCACGTCGATTTTATTCGAACTTCCTGTACACAAGAAGATCTCGCGTAATGTATCTCTCTCTCTCTCTCTCTCTCTCTCTCTCTCTCTCTCTCTCCGAAGACGCGCGCGCTTACGCACGACGGATGTGGCATTGTTCACTATACGTATATTCTTGCGCAAACACGCGTATATTCTTACGCAGTCGCGCTTGCCGACTCAGCGACCAAAGTTGGAATAAAAAAAAAAGACGAACGTATGTCCGTCGTCAACGTGACAAACGAGAAATCGAGCGATTTATCCTTTACGATAAGTACCTACGCAGGTTTCGTATTACACGCCGCGCGGATCGGAAAGGCAGCCGCTTTCCGACAGTCCGCTCGCATCTGGGTCGACGGGAGAAATAATCGTGGGACACAGATCGCAATTTGTATAATTGCATAATTGGGCGCGCGCGCGGAACGACTCGGCACGGAAATTGTAGCGTGTTGCGCACAAATTCTGCATTCGCGCGTAATTATTTTTTATGTACGTGTCTCTCTCGCCGTGTCATTTTTCTCTCTTTCTTGTTGTTTTTTTCGCCGAATAGTTTTCCGTCCAACGGCTGGGTATAAGACAACGTGCGCGAGTATAAGAAGCGGGAGAAATCCGATCGGAAGGAGAGCGATGTCGGAGCGCGGAACGGATTATTTGCGGTGAAGCGAAATTACGGCAGCAACTTGTTGGGCTCTCTCTCTCTCTCTCTCTCCCGAAGCAAAGTTTCGCTATTTTGTTCCTTCGGAACGCGCGACGTAACGATCGTCTCCGGTTATCGGTTTTCCCGTAGAAATTGGCCTCGTCGCGATGCGCCACGTACTTTTCCGCATAAATATAGGAAGTTTCCCTTTGAGGGATAACTTTCCGTTCTGAGAAGCGATATCTGTCGTATCGGGACAGTTCCCGGTGTTCTTGCAATCGACGAGTTTACTTCCTCGGCACAAAAACCACAAAAATCGCCGATTTCGAACGGCGAATTTGTTCCAATTAAGCGTTTCCGAGAATCTCGTTCAGTATTTTTTTTCATAAACGTACATTCGCGAATATCAGTCGATCATCATTGCTTTTACAAAAATAGTCGGGTTTTTTTTAATATATTTTACAAACGTGCGCGAGGTAATTGGAATTTTTTTTATCGCAACGAAAGAGAGAGAAAAACGAGACAGAACTTGCGTTAAATTTTTTTCCAGAAAAAACTCACGCGAATAAACGCTAATAAATACAATTAAAACTGACAGAGAGTCTTTGCTGTGAATTTATCGGATTGTCGCGTCTGTCGCGCGTGCGATCTAGCATATGTTACAAAATTAAACAATCTCGAAAGTGTTTAACAACGTTACTCATCCGCGTTATTTTGCTTTAATTAACTTTTGTTCGTTTTACTATGTGTTCTCTTTCGCGCTGCCGCACATACGACGCTAATAGATCTCGCGTCTCAATATCAATGATCGGAATTCCACGAGGAACAAAGACGATTTATGTTTCACGCGGCGTCAGACGCCGACGTATGTACTTCCAGGCGCCCGACGTTGTTTCGTCACTGATGATAAGCTTCTTGAAAACTGCACGTGCCGCGACAACGCGCCGCGAAAGATAGGGACGCGGAGTTGTGCTCGGGTAATGCACAATTATTAAATATATACCCGCATCTCTCTCGAGAGAAAGAGAGAATTGTCGTGCTCCGAACTGAACGTTTTTTTTTCCAGCTGCGATAATCAATTAAGTCTCTTCCGTTCGTTATTAAAAAAAAAAAAAAACAGATAGTAATTCTTAAAAAAAAGAGAGAGAAATAAACTCGTGCGTTTTATTTGCGTAATCAAAGTAAAGACGCGGAATCCGCCAACTAATGGACAACTATCGTTCCTTCTAATGTTGAAAAAAAGTCATTCGTGGTGAGATGATTAATCTTCGTTCGGCGCCCCGAGGTTTCCCGCACAATGAGCACTCTCGAGTGACGGAGAGTGAGCAAGGCGGCGATGGGGATAAAGTACCACAGTGTGGCATACTATAGGGAGCACTATAGAACGGGAAGAAGGTTAAAGGTCAGACGTCCAATTCGCGTGTCAGGTCACAGAGCCACCCTGCGGACGAACGCACGTAAACTCGCGCGCGCGTATGTGTGTGTGTAGCCAAGGTGCAGACAATAATTTTCCATCGCGGAGAAAGAAATTTCATTCAGCACGCGCACACGTGACCCGGAATCCGTCAAAATTGATAAATGTTGCGCGCTGTCCTCATGAATAAAAACCACCTCCCCTTCGTCTCGGACAACCCGCGGGAGAGGAGAACGCGCGGAAAAATTAAATAAATCAAGTCAAAGGTCACTTGCGCGCGTGGGTTTTACAAATTTTCAGAAAACACGGATTTTTCCCATTCTACTGTTTTTTCAGATTTTTTCGTTCATTCATTCCCGGATATAGAGCAGCAAAACACACACCAAGATTGAAAAGTGAGTTACACATTTTGTTTAAATTCTATTGGGAAATTGTGCAAATTACTTCTGCGCGAGAGAGCTATTGATCGGAAAAAGTTTCACAGCTCGAGAGCACGTATCGATCCCTCGGAGTGTGGCGAATGAATTTTATAACAAACAAAATAACAGTGCGTCTGCAAAAAAATAATAAATATAGATTTCGCGCTGCGAAATTTTGAAGTTAATTACGACGCACGGAAAAACGCCCGACACACGTACAGATTAACAGAGTTGATGCGTCGACACTGATTCGCGTGCCACATAAATTCGCGCGAGCAATAATCTTGTTGAGTGATAAAAATGAAAAAATGTCACACGCTCAAATAGCATTGCTTTTACTATAACTTTGGCATATAGATAATATTGAAAATAATTTTTACGATAAATTATCATAAGAAGAATATTGTTTAGAATATTATTTATTAATACATCATCATGACATATTTTAATCGACCACCAGCAACTGAACTGTCAAGCTATTTGTCGGTAAGGCAGTTCGGAACGTCGCTGCAGATGGCAGCTCGGATCAGAAACTTTATTTTCTGCTCACGCAAGTGTAATTAGCAACGCGAACCAGAATTTCCAACTTTACACACGCTCGAGTAAACTCCATCGGCAATATCAGAATAAATTCCTCGCGACTCTGCAAATTACTCTGTACTCTGCAGCAACTGTAAGCGTGATTAAAGTTCGAATGTTGATCTCGTCTCACATTTTTTCTAGATAATTCAATAAAAATGCTTTCGCGCATATAAGCTAGAGAATACAACGTTTATATTGCATTTCACTTCTCTTTCAAAAACTGTAATATCAGTATTACGAGTGTTATACATATTTCTTATTGTCTTCTCCTTGTTAGATCTAAACTCACTCCCTTTTTTTTCCTTTTTTTTATCAACGCAATGTTAGATCGCAAGTACGCGAGAAAAAAAACTGAACTAAACTTAACAAAGCGCAATTGAACAAAAAAAAAAAAATGAATTGAACAATCTCGCTCCTTCGTCGTACGAGCAGGTTGAAAGTTGGAATGTTCGTGGAATTTGCGCGTTCGCGACACTAGCTCTCATTGAAAGAGTCAAACAATTGTTGGTCCCGCATGTCTGAAAGTTTGTCCTAATTTTGGCACGTAGAGAATCGACCGGCGATGAGAACGAAATAAAACGAGCTAACTGCGGGAAAGCGCGAGACGAGACATTCGAAAACTCAACCTGAGCATGATACGAGAAGAAGAGAAAGAGAGAGAGAGAAAGAGAGAAACTATCGATTAACTGTCTGCCACGTTGAGTCTCGCGCGGAGCGCATTGTCTTTTCGCGGCGCGGATATCGCAGCTCTCGCGAGAGCGCAGTGTTCGAAAAAAAATAATCCCGTAAACGTTTATTGCTCCAACTGTTTCGCATTCCGTGGTAAACCGACCGCAGAAAATTACGCGTCTGTTTGCCAAGTTTTCGTATCGTACTTACGGTCTCAACCGTACGTGAAAATTCGAGAGCCTGTAGTTTTTCGATAAAGTTGAAAAAAAAAAAAAAAGAGAATGCATCTGAGATTAAATTGTTTCTCTCTTTCTCTCCTTTCGAAAGAATTAACAAATGAAACATAATGTTTTTTCTGTTTTCAGTGTTGTTTTAATTGGCGTGCGAAGCAAAAAAAAGAAAAAAAAGAAACACTTACGACAATCATCTCGGAGGGCTCCAGGACGAAACATTCGTTGGGTCTCCTGGCACTGCCACCCGTCCGCTTCCCGAAGCTGCAACACGGCAAGAAAACAAAATATTTCTTTATCACATTGCGCTGTCACATTTCATACAAATATTTATACACCCACGCGTAGAAGCCGCAGGCGTTTTATCGAGAGTCAATATTTCATTTTGACTTCTCGGGGATATCTTCGTACATCGCATCGAGAGACGAGAAAAGGAAGCCTCTCCAAATTGTGATTCATCGTATGAAACTCCTCCCCCCGACCGTCGTATCGTTCCGAATCGAACAAATATATGAGTTTTCGCACGATTGTGTAAATACATATTATTGCTGCCCCGACATTAACTTCCACGACGGACTGTACGATCCAATATTGGCTGCTACGCCATCGTGACAGATGTTTTCGTCCCCCCCCCCGTCGTCGAAAAGGGCACTTCTCAAATTAACCGGAAAGGCACGCTGATTGTCGGCGATACGGGAAGATATTCTGCGGTTACACGAAATAGGGGGGGGGGAAGGAGGGAGATTTACCGATATGCTATTGTCCAGACCATTTTTCCTGATAAAAGGGAAGCACGAGATCGAATCTCTCTATATTAAACGTCTTTCTACGCGATAATGGAGGAAATAAAATATCCCCAATTTTCTTAACGATTATTATCGTAGAAATAAATGTATCATATGGATTTTCGCAGGTTATAAAAAAAATGTAACATTAATTTGCAAAAATATAACATAAAACATTTGCAACTCTCTTTAGAAAATGAAACAATATATTTATCTCTACTAATATATTACCTGTTATAATTGCAAATTAAAAATCAGCAATCATGTTGTCAGTGTGTGGGAGACCGCTTTTTCTCGCTATTTTACTATGTTTACACCTAACGCGAGTTATATCGTTTATCACGAAAAGTCCTCAATTTAACGGTGACGGCTGCGAATCGACCGACTGAGAATCGGGAAAGCGAGACAGCAGATGAAAGAAAGAGAGGTTGCAGAAGGCCGTAAGGTTGTCGAAGGCTGTTGACCCGCGTGTTATCCCGTTTCCTCCCCTCGACTTATCCGCACACGAGCAGGAGCCGCGATGCGTAACGCACGCGTAACGCATGCGTAACGCACCGCTCGTCTCGATACGCGCGTGTGTGCGTGCGTGCGTACACTGTAGAAAATTCAATTCGACGTGGATGACGCGCGCGTATCCCATCCTCGTTACAAGTTAATCCCGTAAATGTCGCGCGTTTTGCTTCCTCGGGATTATAATTATTTCGTCAGACATATAGGTCGTTCGGTTTCAGCACGTGCGTCGAGACATTTCCGTCTCGGCTTATAGGGAGCAAGAACGAGAAATCGATCGATCGGCCTGAAATATTTGGTAGGCCAATTTTCATGATGTTTTCTCGCTAATTATATCAGATTGATCGGATGATGAAATTTATAACATATAGAAATAGAAATTTATTACATACATTACTCGGCAACCGCGAAGAGATAAATTATGTAAAACTAAATGAAATATTTCAAATTAACTAAAAACTAGTTTTAATTGGATATGATTCAATTATATATAATTTTAATTGCATACGATCTAATATAAATATTATTTTTTTAAAAACGTTATATCGAATTAAAATTGCAAATTAGATGTATTTCGTTGATGTTTTTATTTTTAGTTTTGTTTAAATGACACCTAGAATAAAAACCCAAAGTTTTTTTTTTTTTACATACGTGTGCACGCAACATGCATGTCGAACTCTTCGGTAAAAGTAACGGCGATTAGAGATACAACAATGTGTTCTCTGTAAATATTCTGTACAAAGTTGGAAAAAAGACTCGCGTGCATACATATGTACGTATATATATATATATATATAAAGTGAAAGCGCGGAAATTTAACAGAGGTGGGCATGGATGTTTTCCAGTAGTTTTGCAACCGATTCACCGTGCACTTGAGCTTGTTTTCCGCCAACGCGCTCACAGCGGAAGCAATCAAAGCACCCGCGCACAATCGCATCGAGTGTCGTGTCCGCTTTATGCCGCGCACTGGTGTGTGCGCGCGCGCGCGCGCGATGCAAACTTTTGTCCGGTAGTGTCTTTCTGTTCCCATTTCCCGAAATACATCCGTGGCGTACGCTCGTTATAATTCGCAGCGGGCTTAACAGGAACCAAAGCGACGGACGGTACCATAGCCGGTCGTGTCTCATTGTCGACAATCTCGCACGCCTGACCGTTCTCTCTCTTTCTCTCCATTTGACGTCCATTTCGCGAAATTATCCGTGCCATTTCACGACATTAAGCCACGTGGATCCACTCAACGTAATGAAATATTTCTATGAAGCCGTTATGAGCTATTACCCTTTTCTCTATTATCATATCTTTTTAATCTTATTCACCGCGCTATTAGGTCGTCCTTTCACGCGTATGAGAGTGTGTGAAATTGCACGACGGCGGTTTTCGCTGGTTAACACTATTCGTATTTGCGTTCGATTGTGACGTAAAGAGACGCGAGAGTATTTTTGTTTTAATTGTCAAAAAAAAATAAAAACGTCTATCTTGCGTGCGAGAAAACGCGTCAGAGATATAGAGAGAGAACATTTTCTATAAAATCTATTTTAAAAAGCTCCCCTGTAATTAGATATTCTCCGCGCAATTCGCAACATTTTTTTTCGCGAGAAAATATAACAATAAACCTTTATTCATTATTTCCTGCCCATTGTGTAATTACATCAATACAAGTACACAGAGATCGATCTTCGTAACTCAATCAAACTTTCTCCTCTCAACGTAATTCCCGACAAAGACTCACCAAACAGAAAATCTCCTTCTGGGAAACGCGGGCGGCGGTGGCGGCTGAACGCGAGGAGTCCTGTCAACGGACTCGCTTCTGAGGGCCTGTACCGCCTTGGGCACGGCCCTGAAGGGCTCGTGACAGGCTTTCGTGACCACGCTGCCGTTCCCAACGCCATCGTTGAAATTACCTGTGCCACCGCCGCCGCCGCTGCCGCCGCCACCATGGAAGCTGTTCCATCTTCTCACTGGGCCCCTATTTGCCCCGTGATAGCCAGCATTATGGCCAGCTGAACCTCGAAGTTGGGTGGTATGTTTGCGCATCCTCTCTCGCACGATCCTCTCACTGATGATCCTTACGCCACCGGGACGCACCGGATTCATCCATTGTCTGTGTCTCGAGTGTGGTTCCCGGATTGGGTTACATCTTCGACGCTTTTTCGTCGTTTTCAGCCGCGCGATACTTACTTCTCAAAAAAAAGTAGCGAAGAACGCGCGAACAGAATTGGAGAATACTTTTTTTTGTTCTTCAAAGCGGATTATTCTCGCCCGATAGTTTCCTAAATGGAGTTCGAAAGTAATTCGATATTCTCAAAATTGCGTTTGCGAGAGATTTGAAGATCGGCGAGCCAGCCGTCGATCGATTTTTCGAGTGAAAAGACGAGAGAGAGCTGCGCGCGTCGCGTTGATTGCGAAATAAAACCGTTGCGTCTACTGCACCACTAAACTCAAAAGTATGTTATTTCTTCTATGAAGTTTGTTGCGCGTTTAAAGATTTATAGAACGATATAAAACTCGATACTCGCGTCGTATATTCGCGCGCATGAAACGGATGAACATGCATTTCTCGCCGCGACAATAAAGAAGAGAGACGCGACGCAATATAATTTTTCTCACGGAGGAACAATATGCGCGCGATATATTCGGACGATGCGCCAACTTGGCGACGAAAAGGTCGAGCGGAGAGTCAAGTGATTCTTAGTAGCTCGTTTCGTGACATTTATTATGTGACCTTACGGTATCTCAATTTAATCGACTCGAACGAGCCTGTCTGATGAGAACGACGCAACGGCGCGGCGCGTCGCGTCTCCCGTTTCTTTCGCGCCACATCTTATCGAATTCTCCCCGGTACGTTTGCCTGGAAGAGCGATAACGGGAGGGAGAGTAAGATTTACACGACGATAAAATTCTGATGTAAAAGGGAGTAGAATGTCGTGCAGAGACGCACAACGAGCCGCTTACACGAGTGTCGTATCGCAAATACGATAAGCGCATCTCTTTCCTCGAATTACAAGACGAACGGTTCTAAGGTTCCGTTTGAAGATCTATTGTTAGAACATTCGCAAGTAAAAAAAAGTCGTCTGTCATATTTTTTTGAATATATAGAAATAATAACATTTTTTTAATTTATTCACGAGGTAGAAAAAATAGTACAAAAAAAAAAAAAAAAAAAAAAAAAAAAAAACAACCACTCGGTTCCTTTGCTTTCGGTGCAGTTTTTACCATCCTCTCTGCGGAGGATTTACACTTTACATATTCTGTTTTCCTACAATTCGACGCGCGCGCCGAACATCATTATTCATCTGACAATCCGCCGCGCCTGGACGCGACGATTTGTCATGATGCATCAATAAAAACACATTTCTGCTCGATAAAGAAGCTCGAAATGATGTATACGCGACTGACGCGGCGATTTTTCACACACACGTTGTTCTCTTTTCGTGATTTCGCGCGGACGTTCGCCGACGTTTCGTGTATATCCGTGGGAAAAATCTTCCGTGCAATTCAGCGCATAAGAAATCTCGGCGGAAGAATGAGTTTTAGAGAGAGAGAGAGAGAGAGAGAGAGAGAGAGAGAGAGAGAGGGGTGGAGGGAGGCGGAGGAGAGGATGCAGGCGAATACGAGGCCGGGCTTTTGCGCCTGGGCATAGAAATTCAGCGAGCTTGCAGAAGCTCTTGAGCACGCGCTCGAGGAGCGGCTCGTCGTCGTCTCCTCTTCTCGTCGCCCCGGGAAGAAAAGAAAATTTTATAGGATAATCATCGCGCACTTTTCGTCGAGACGAGCGAGAGATCGCTGAACAATTTAATTACCGCGCGCAATTTGAATTTCTAACTCGTTTAAAAACGCGAATAAAAGATAACGCCGCGCGCGTTGAACGGTCAATCAAAAGTTATATCGATCAGAAAATTGCGGTCGGAATTACATTGCGGAGAATTGTTTGGCGCGCGAAAATCTTGCGGAGTTATTTTGGAAAATCAGAGAGAGAGAGAGAGATAGAGAAAGAGAGAGAGAGAGAGAGCGCGTGATGCAAATCGTCGTCCTATATCGTTTTCGAATCGAGCAATGCGATTCGGTCGATTTGCCAAATTGACGTTGTTAATCGCTCCGGGAAGCGATTCACAACCCGTACCGATCGAAAACCTCATTAACGGTTTACGGAGACAGCGCTCATCATTCCAGGTCGCTAGGTTTTCTCGGCAGGAAATAGGAACAAGGAAATCTCCGGTTCTTATCGCTCGAAATATTTTACGGAGAACTCTCTTGTGGAGAGAGAGAGAGAGCGAGAGAGAGAGAGAGAAAGATCTTATCTGGCTTATATCTGTGGATCGGTATTTCTGTTGCACACGAAATTGGAATAAGTAGGTCGCGCATCTGAATGTACGGAAGAAATATTGCGCCGTGTCGCAATATTATAAATTTAATATGACTGGTAAAATAAATATAACACACCAATGAAAAATAAGAGAAAATTATATTGCGCGCTATGTCATTTCTTTCGAGGAAACAATTTAAATTAACTTGCTTGACGTTACTATCAATTCGATTCTCACTGTAAACTGCGCAAGTGCCACGGAAAACAAAGACTTGCTTTTGGAATAACAAAAAGATTAGTTGCTATGTGGTCAGCGAGAAACATTTGCCAAGCCTATTGGGATTTTTGCCAACAAAATGTTTCGTTAATGAGCCAAAAATTTCAGTAGATTCGACAAATTTTCCTGGTCTCCGAATAGCAAAACTTTTTTTCCGCGGGTTGAAAAGAAAAAAAACGGGAAATTCGAGGCGAAGGAAGAACGCGTGAAAATAATCGACAAAAGATGGCAATTAAGGAGGCAGGAAGAATTTCCATTTCCAGCGGAACACGCGGAGCGTGTCTTCCGGTACAACGATCCCGCGGCGTGATTATTAATTTATATCCGCGCGCGCATGATTTTTCTGCTGGAAACAAAAGTGTCTGAGATGCGAAGCAGCGCTATTGCGTGTTCGTAACGCGCGATAAGAAATTGTGGAAAAAAAAACCTATTATTTTCTAACTCGTATAAAAACTACATTAATAGAACGTTTTGTAACGTTCTTTCTTTTTAAATACATATTTGTGTTAGCGCGATCGATCGAGGAGCAATTAACGTCGTCAAATAACGGATTTTTTGCGATGTGCGAGTTCCTCACACGTATCCCCGCGTGCATTACTTAAAAAAAAAAAAAAAAAAAAAACTTCTCGTCTATTATGTTTTTTCGACGAAGATGCGTATGTGTTAATTAGACACAACAACTTTCCTTTCTTCAATTGAGCATTGTGTACACACGGTAACGCATTAAAGTCGCGTGTATTTGAATATTAAAATTATATGAGTACGTACACAGAGGGATCATTAAATTTAATCAAGCTTAATTAATATTCATTACCGACCCAAATACGCGGCATTTAAATTCAGAGGGTTGTTATATAGATGACCCTGCCGATATTAAATTGTGCTTTCGAATTCGTTCAAAACTCAGTCCTTTCAGTATACGTACACACACACGCACACACATACACATAATCCGTTTTAAGATTTAATAATTATTCCTCGACGGCGCTGACTGAGCGATTATTAGACGCAATGGGTTAAGAAACAATCGGCCGTTTGCTATTGTCGCCCGACAATGGCGGACGATTCTTCGCGACGACAATGCAAGCAGCATGTAACAAAAGAGCCGCGAGATCGGAGAAAACGGTAATAGTAGGCGAGCGCCGACGAAAGAAAAGGACGGAAAGGAAACGGGAGAGGAGATGAAGCGAGACGGAGGAAAGTCGGCGCGTTGGAAGAAGATCCTTGCCATACAAGGACGCGACAGACGCGCGCCATTGTTGCTTGCATGCCCTAATCCCGAGCGATACGCGCGCCCGAGTCTCTCTCTCTCTCTCTCACCGCGCGCTTTTGCTAACGAGCACCATTCCCATAAGTCTTTGCTACCGACTCTCGCATATACGTCTCGCTTCTGGTACCTGTTCCCGGCGTCAGCGGGACGTTTCCTCGATGCTCGTTAAGTGCGCAGCTTCGCGTTTCAATCGATGTTTACGCTCTTGTTTGCATAGATCTTGAAGCGCATTGCGAAGCTTCGTTACAAACACATATCTCGAGTTAGTACGGAAGAGTAGCAAATTGCAGATAAACAACATTGCGAAAGATGATAATTTTCGCTAATAAGATACAGAAATAAACTGACGAAGTAGAAAATTTGTTTTTGTCTTATTTGCCTTTCTGCTCCCTCATTCAGAGACATAATTTACTTCGCAATCTTTTTCTTTATTTTCTCAAGATAATTGGTTTCTTTCTTTTCTCTGTTGATTTATTTTTTTCTCATCTTTTGTTCTCGTTTTTTTATTTATTTATTTATTTTATTCACACTATACAGAAAGATCTTTTTCTCTTTCTTTTATATAAATAAATAATAATAACCCGCGCTATCTCTCTTCTTGATGTATTTTTGACGCAACCCAACATCTTTGAGTGACTTTCGTGACTTTCGTGATGTGATAAAAAACCGTGCCAAGAGAATCGCAACTGCGGAGAGCAGCGAGGCGCGAAGTGCGACGAACGGCACCGCCGCACGCAAAGACGTACGAGAAGCTCATGCAAGCACCGCACTGGCCGCTGATGTAAAGCCGGCGGTACCGCGCTCTTGTTTAATCAGATTTTCACCGGTCTCTGAAGTCGGCCTTTGTGTGTCAGCTACTCGCGAATTCGCGTTTCTCTCTCTCTCTCTCTCTCTCTTTCTCTGCTTCTAATCGCTTTAGCAAACCAGCGCGCACTGTAACGTTTTCCCGCTGTAACTCTCCGTTCGCTCTCGTTAACGGAAAACTACTACCGTGCTGTGTAATTCGAATCGCGACCGTAAACACGTACCACGCATAATGCGTGGCGTCTCGTGTCTTCGTTCGCACGCCTTCTCGGCAACTGCGATGCATCATCATACGATGCGTGTTCCTCCGTCTATTACAGGATGCGATATGAAACGTGCGCAGAGTAACTGACAGCGTGCTATGCTTTGACGTTCAATTACTTGAATATGTGCTGAAATCTTTTATTTTGCATTAGTTATAAGATAATATAAATTTTATTCTTTTATTTATTTATTGTTTTGTTAATTAGTATAAACGGAAGTATATATTTTTGTAGTTTTGAGAAGAAGATATATTGTCTTTTATATATATTTTATGTATAAAAAATATTTATTTCATATAAAATATATGTTCGTTTTGCGAATTTTCTCTCTCCCTATCTCTCTCTCAACAGAGATTCCGTCTATAATACATTTACTGCCTTGACTACGACGTCTATTATATTGCAGCTGTGATATGTCGTCAGAAGGACATTGGATCGCTAACCAGAACTAATTAGCCAAAGTTGTCAAGTAACAATTGAGTATTCTGAGTAAGGCAATATTGTAGGTACATCAATTGCTTGGTAGCGCGTAGGAGTATTTTGTCACGGTAGCAAATATATATTTCCAATAAAATCTAATGATTCTTATCGTGTGGTTTATTCCAATTTTAACTCTAAAGGAAAAATATATTTAAAAAAAATTAAAGTTTACGCGCAAAAACGTAATATGAGATTTTCTGCAAAAGAAAGACACCGGAATCTCGTGACTCGATCATTCCAACACGTTCGCCGTGAATTCTATCATGACCGTCTGGAAGGTACAGTTATGAGAGAAGCAAAACGGATGAAGAGAGCGTCACGGAGAAGCGAAAGGAAAAGAAGGTAAGGGGAGATGCGCGGGTCGAGCTCAAAAGGGATGAGATAATGTTCCATCGGGCCCTGCGAGAGGAGATCTGGTCTCCTCTAATATTAGACCGCCCTACGAGACACTCACTGTGCGAGACTAAACTCACTCTGCTAGCTCCATCATCACGCTTTCTTTTTTTACGTAAATAAATGAATTAGAAAAGAAATACTTATTTTTCCTAGTTTTTTGTCAAACACAAGTTAATTATTTTGTGTTGTCCCGTGTGAAATACAACGAAACATTTATAGATCGGTAGAGATGCGTTCGATCTGTAACGACTCCGAAATTCTGATGAGATATGTGTTACATTTACATTCACTCGTCCGTCTCGCAAATTGTCAGTTTCGTAAATTGCCTTGTCAGTCACGGACAGCCGTTGGATGCGCACACACGTGGGGATCCGGTAGTCGAAATGCTAGCCGATAATGACGTACGGCGTCGAAACGTACAAACATGGGTGAAAGTGGATGCGCGGCTGACGCATCCGACGCGAGCACAGATCCCATTTTGCTTACTCGCGCACAAAACGCTCGCGCACCGTGAGAGAACGACCCTGGATCGCCTTGGGAGTTATCCATTGAGGAGTCGTCGGATTCCCACCGGCGAAGGAAGAAGACGGAGAAGCAAGAAACACACACGGTGCAAAGTTCAGAGTACCCACAAATTACAAACTTCTCTTCCTTCTCGTGTTTACGGTTCGCGTGTGGTCAATAACATGAATAGAAAACGCTGCCAAAATCCGTCGGAAGAAGACGAGCAGTTCCTGTTCGATTTAAATTTGACTCGAAAATAAAAATTAAAAAAAAAAAAAAATTGCGCGACAATTTTTATTCGCGACACAATTTTTTCTGAAAATAGATTCAATATAAAAAAAAAAAACATTTTATTTCTCGTTGTAACAGATTGATTTTCGATATATCATATATTTTTATATTTGAATTTTAAATTCAATTCTAGTGAAATATTCATATTTCTCGGCGCGTATATAAACGCTTAAAAAAATTTAATTTTTTTTTTGTTTTTACGCGAATTAAAAGAGCTGACGCGAGAACGCTCCGATGAAAATTTTTCTGCCGAACAAAATCGAGAATCGCGGTAAGATAAACGCTTCTCACGCGCGTATGTTTCTCAGGTGAAATACACTTTCTTCCCGCGCGATGATTCGGCAGATATGAAATTGGTGTTCCATCTGGAAACGTTGTTATCGTTCCCGACGGTGCGTAGCGAATCGTCTCGATGCGGCGATCGCGATAACGGTGACTCCGCTAACGCGGTTTTCATTTTATTCGAAGTGTCGCACCGAGACGAGATCATTTCTCGAAGAGGGTTTTCCCGGGAGGAAAATTCGCTAAAAAATTCGATTTTCACAAGCTGATTCTAATGCGTCGTGAAACTCGAGCGGAGAGAAAAAAAACGATCGTGACAACAGAAGTGAAAACAGAATGAGAGAAACCGACGGCGCGAAACTCGACGCGTATAATTTGTACAACTTGAAATTGAGTTGCCGATTTAAAAATATCTTGAGCAAATGTTAAAAAAAAGTAGAATAAAAATATAAGACAAGTCTTACGTAACGTTGACATAACCACATAGATCTGTTGATAGTCGAATATTTTATCTCAAGGAAAAGTAGTTTAATTATTCATCATTACACGTTATTAAGTTTTGATTAGCTCGTAAGCTTTAAGCATTACTTAGCTATTTTTAGACATTCGTGTTCTACTAAAAAGTTCACATTCACGTCTGAATATTGCGTAATACGAAGTTTGTTAATTATTATACAGTGGCTCTAATTAACAAGTTGGAAGAAGCTCTATGTAGTATTAATTAACGGGAAAACGTATATATATATATATATATATATATATATATATATATATATATATATATATATATTCTCTCTCTCTCTCTCTCTCTCTCTCTCTATATATATATATATATATATATATATATACTCTAT
>QVNW01000646.1:0-38291 GCA_014825475.1 Pseudomyrmex flavicornis | reverse complement strand
CTCTCTCTCTCTCTCTCTCTCTCTCTCTTCTACGTCACCATAGAAACACAACGCGGAAAGCTCGACCTAAATCAAGAGCTCTTATGCGCAACATCACAAAGAGACGTAGAGTTATATACGTATATACAATGTTCACTTCTCTTCCTCTTTCGCGCAAATATTGTACACTTCAATATCTATTTTATAATATTATTTACGAGCAAACACAATATGCATTAAACGCGTCAACTTGGCACGAAATATATATGTAATTTCTACCCTCGTTTGATCGTAATAATTTCGCGATATTAAATTAACCGCCATTATAATTCCTTTCAAAACACACACACACACACACATACATACAGATGCTCCGCACGCATAAACACAACAGCGACGCTGCAGGTGCCCTGTCACGGTCATGACTGATGACCGACATTACGATTTGTCAATAACAATTGTCCCGGGCATAACCGCCCCGCGCGCAAACTGCAACTGATGGCTAACATCGATTGTCCACGTCGACGTAACTGTCCGCCACCCGGAGTGACCTATAACGCATCCGCACCAAAAATCTGCCGCGGACAGCCGGGCGCGAAAACGGATTCGGTACCGGGAACGTTGTCGCGGCCGGGGATGTACCATGCGACGACGTCCGTGCGAACACACGCGGCCGATCATTTTGCAGCACTGCCAATTTTTGTGTATTTTTTGCTCCCCCCGGTTCGTTGTTTCTTTCTTTTTTTTTTTTTTTCCTAACAATCGAGGGTCAATCCGCGCGTCAACTCGCCCGCCGCTCAACTGCGTTGAAACGAAAGCTATTGTTCCGTTGGGAAATAACGGGATTTTTTGTTTATAGTGAAGTGTCTTCTCTCTCGCGACACAGACTGAACGCGATTTAACATAATCAAAAATTGCTCCGGCTGTGCGCGCGAATTTGTTCGTAGAAATCGACGAGGCGCTGTCATTCAATGACACATCGGAATATAAATAAATAAAAAAAAAAAAAGCCGGTACTCATGCATTAAAAAAACCAAAAAAAAAAAGACAACCTTATTGTAAAACTCGCGAAAGCGGATAACGGTCGAAAATGTCGGCGTTACCGTAGTTTCCAGCACGCATCTCGAGCGCGGAAAATCCCGTGAGATTTTTTCCTCGGCCACTCGACCGCCCCGTTCTCAACGAGCAGAAGGAAGTGGATGTAGGAAATTCAATTTGATCGCCGACACGATTTTCGATTGGCAGACAGCTCGAGAACACGTGTGTGTCTGCGACGAAGGTAGAGAGAGAGAGAGAGAAAATGAACGGGACCGAGTCTGTAACGAGTCGCATTGTGCGACTGAGGAGATCTTTCTCATCTCCCTCGGTATACTCTCTCTCTCTCTCTCTCTCTCTCTCTCTCTCTCTCTCTCTCTCTTTTTCTCGCTTTCGTTTTATTTCTCGTGGTGGATTTATCGTCTGTTCGCTCTCTCGCGGATGTACGCAGCCTCGCCAAGGCGAGCGCTCCGTCCCAGAAGAAACGGTCAGTGTCCCTCCGTGCACTATTTTTCTTTCTCTGTTTGATTTACAGACGCTCCGAAGACTTATGCGCGCGCGCTTGAATTCTTTATTCGAGGCATTAAAACCTAAAAGACACGATAATAGAAGTGGGAGAGAATTCAATTGAGAGAATTGATACGCACGAGATATAACGCGCTTCGGCCTGTGAGAGTGTAACACTTCTAAATGTTTGATTTAAACACAATGGAAAATTTACTTGTTGCTATATTTACCGCGTGTTTTCACAATTCTCACGCTAACTCGCGCTATTTATTTACTCTGATACGCGCTCGTATCGTTTCGTTTTGAAATCTGTTCTGTGAACGCAAACAAAAAAAAAAAAAAAAAAAAACAATATCACATCCAAGTAGAAGCCGTCGTGGTTAAACGGCTACGCTTCTTCGTAGTCCGTTTCGATTCAGACCGCGTGAGGTTTAAATGAACGTGCAAGGACCGCGCGGCGATTCGTACGTCTCGGAAGCGAAACGGACAGACAACGTAGGCGAGCCTGTATCTGGTGGAGGTTAACGTTCACCAGACCCGAGCTGAAGAGGCCCCCCGAGTACCGGAGGCGTGCTCGAGGGCCTCTATTGAATTAACTCCATTCACCAAATTGCTCTCGCATTATGCCGGATCACGCCTGAGCTAACCTCCTGAGCGCACAATCTCTCTGTCACAAACGGCGGCGTCACCGAAGACGACGTTGTATAGTTGACGATTGAGATTCGCGTCCGTTCTCTGCGGTAATGCGCGATGCATTCTGTGTGTGTGTGTGTGTGCCCCTCTCTCTGTCTTTCTTTGTGACTCAATCATCAAAGCTAGTTTTTTTTTTGCAGAGGGAACGTCTTTCGCGCGTCCTTTAAACATTTTCTTCGCCGAGGATTCGGTTCAGCCGCCGTGTCGTCTTGTTCGTTATCGGAGAAGAATATCGGAATATCGGAAAATTTAATTGTGCCGAAGTATTGGATTTCCAGCGAGAGAAAAAGAGAGAGAGAAAGGGGGGGAGGGAAGAAAGAAGCAAAGAGAAAGAAGACGTTATATCGTTGATTGGTTAAGAGAAGTAACCGATAAAATTAGGCAAAAAGCCTTTTGTTCCTTTTGTTGACTATAAGCGGTGTAGTACCGCTCTCGCGTGCATTTCGAACCAATAATTGGTAGTAGCGCATCGATTGCGCTAGTAAAATATTAATTGGTCGCTTAAAACAATATAGCGACGAAGAAGGAATGTGAGAGAGAAAGAGAGAGAGAGGGGGAGGCAACTATTATACTAGCGTAGCAACTTCGAACAAGAAAGTCCGAGAAAATCTTCTTTCGCAAATGATCTCGTTGTTACCCTCCTCCCCCTATTGTCCCCTCGCCACTCTAACGGGCATCTTTGGGATGGCACCGTTGAAAGAGTTTCCGCGAAATACCGCCATGTCGGACGGAAGGATCCTTCGAGGGTTTTTCTCCAGCAAGTCTGACGAGAAGTTAGTGTTATTACCGTCATTGGGGGTGTCCAGAAAGCGTCTCTTATGTGCGGCCCTTAATTTACCCGAAAGCCCGTCCAGCAATTCTCGGCGAATTTAGAGCTCCTCGGCCTAAAACTTACGATCACACGTTTGTGGATCGCTCGCGAATCTTTTTCTCTTTTTTTTTTGTCGAAAAGAACGATATCATAACAGTAACGACGTCTTCTTAACAGTCGCCCGCTCATGCCGCACACAAGTGAAATGCTATATATGTTCTCTCGGTCGCGATGAGACGCGCGATGTAACTCTGATAACGTCGACGCTCATGTAAATCTCAATGAAGTCGTTGGAAAAGACGCATTGAAAGACGTACTTTATTAGACAGCAAACATATATATATATATATATATTGTGGCGTGGGGATCTTATATTTATCTGCCAGTTCGTAAATAGCGCGCAGTTAAAGTTCGTAATGAAATCTAAATGGCGACTCTCTGTGTTGCCGGAGGCGAACGGCAATTCCAACGGTAGCGCCGACCACTCGGCGGCAGATAATGTTACGAGGGGCTCTCTTATCGAGCGCACGTCCTGAGTGCAGGTGACTAATCCATCCTTTCTGAGCCCGCTCACTGGTGCAGCAACGCACCCCGCGGACTTGCAGATTAATCTTCCATAGCGAACGGCGCGTCAAGAACGGGACATAATTAATGAACGTAATTAGACGGATAATATGCTATAATGTAACGGTAATTTTTTTTTTGCTTGTCTGAAAGAAACGAAGGAAAGAATACATAACACCCGTGAAAACTGCGCGTGATATGAGAAAAGAGTAAATTACATTTCGATGTATATGTAAATAAGTAATAATAGCGCGGATCACACATTTTTATTTTAAACTCAATTAAAAAATTTAATTACCAATTTTAATTATAAAAGTGTGTGTTGAAACACACTTTTATTTTATTTTAATTTCATATCAAATTAATTTTTTTGTTTTCAAAGTAATATTTTTTCAAATAAAAAAAATGTACAGTTATATTGAAGCACAAAATTTGAAACAAACGTGATTTATATTACGTACCATATCTACCGGAATAATTATTTTTAACACGTAAGTAAAAATGTAATGATTTGCACATAATAGCGATGAAATAATAATATTTTACACGGTTGTGAATGTAATATTTGAACAAATTCTTTTGCATTACGCGCGCTCTTTATTTATATTTTATCCTTTTAATCGTATGTATATTCACGACTTTATATTGAGTTTCGAATTTTGTTCGCACTTGCACGTTTTCTCTGGTTCTTACGCCAGTGTGGCTTTAGCACTCATTACACTCTGGCAACCGCTGCCTTAATTTCTCTTTGCCACGTACCCTTTCTCGCGGAAGCCGACCTTTCTGGCCGCTTGACCATTATTTACACCTACTCTCTCCGCCCTCCCTCGTTCTCAGGCTCGATTGTATCCCTTGAGCAAATAAATGACCTCGTGATTTTTAATTGGACCTAACCGCGAAATTGGGAGTCCGCGGATAATAAGCGGCCAGCTGAACGAATAAAACCAGCAGTAAGAAGTTTAATGAGAACGATTTATTCTTTTGTGCAAAAAAATTAGCCGTTATTTATGTGCAGAGCTTGTTATTAAGCTGCGAACTATTAATTTGGAATCGTAAAAATGTTTTAATAACCGAAACTGAGATATAAAGCGATGCAAATAAGAAAAAAAAAAAAAAAGAAACCCACATACGTCTGTTTTTCTAATGACAAAATTAACGACGGAAAATAACACGGGACGAGCGACAAAGGGAACATTAAATGAAGACATCAATATGTATATAAGGAAGCGTTATATTCCGTTTGATATCCGCGTGTGTCTAGGCCATTAAATCCCCGTACAGACGCGTCCGGAACTACTCGCGCAAGAGCGGCACGTAAAACGGACTCGTAACTCGCATTTTTTACAATCTGCCAATGGAACTATTCAAAGCGCATTTGGCGATGCTCCCCACGTGTCTGAATCATCGCAATAAAATCGAACGTGACGGGGTGGCCTTTGCATGACGTGCGTCTGGATAGGTTTCGGCGCCGGGCACTTCCACTCTTTGATGGTGTATGCGTGTGTGTGTGTGTGTGTGTGAGAGAGAGAGAGAGAGAGAGAGAGAGAGCGAATGGGTTCATTTCGCATGTGTTACTCGAGCGAGCCAACTAGCGGCCAGGTCAATGAGGAATGTTAAGTGTACATCTCGCGCAATCACGCTACGCCGAGCAAGAAGTCCGACCTAGTTTCGCCATCGGTTTTCGAGGGTGTTCGTGCGTGTTCGTGCGCACTCCTTCGCTCCAAAGATACGGTGAGGAAACGAGGGAAACTCTCCGTCCCGCACACACACGTGCCGCGGAAACGTAACCGAAGTCTTATATATCCGCGCCTCGTTCCATCCCCCGTAGTATTCCGCTACTTACGAGCACGCTAATTACCCAAAGGAATTCGCCGACGTTCGTTCCTTTCGCGTATCTAAAGACCTCTCTTAAGCGTTATCAGCTTTCGCGAATTTAGTAGTCGTCGTATTCCACGGTGGAGGAGAACTTTATCACGGGCGTTAATGTGATAATAAAAAGGAGGAGCATTATCTCGCGAGGATCCGCGTAATACGTGTATGAGAATAAATCAGAGACAAGGGGAGAAAAAATAGAACAATTTCGGTTTTCACAAAAATACAACGAATACTTTTAGTTTATCTATTCATTAAAAGCGTCTGCATGTAAATGTAAAACGTGACGGTATACTTGTTTTGTAAATTTTTTATTCGGATCGATACTCTCCCAACACAGAATCCATAAAGCCGATTAACGTTCGATAGAAACGGGGGCGCGCGCGCGTTTCTCGTTTCGGCAATTTAAATTTCCAACGAAAGTGTGGGATACCAATAAAGACACTGAATCGGCGCCAGATTGCAACTGTTTGCCGGGGGGGGGGCTCAAATTACGAAAGACAAATCAGTTGCAAATCTCGCTCGTTTATTTACTCGGCGATTTCCCAAATGAACCGGTCAAAATCGATCTACAAAAGCGTTTCGTTTTACAGTTCGCATCGATAATGACACTTCGGTGTCGCTGCGCCAACTACGATTAATTGATTCGCGCACTAGTCGTGCCCCGTCTATTATTGCCGCAGATTCACGTACAACGCGGATTTGTTGTAAATTGGGTCACGCTCGCTTGGCACACGCTCGCATCCTCCCCTCCGCCTTTTCTATACGATTTAATTATACAGACGAAGAGAACGGGAAATAGAGAAAATAGCGACTCGATGCGTCAAGCTCTTTCAGCTTTCGGTTTGGATAATACCCACGTTCTGTTATTTGTTCCGAATCAATTATTGAGAGGAAATCTCACTTGTAAGTTCACGCTCGCTACTGAACATTGTCTGTTATCAGGCCGATAGATTTCGTTTTACCGTTCGCGAATGTACTGTGAGCGATGGAAAGCGATCATCAGTTGCTTGATGAAAATTATAATCATCATCACTTTAAAACCACAATAAACTTCTATGACGACAGTAATACGCGATCTCTTGTATAAAAAAATACATATTATTACTGCGAGCCAGTCAGTTTGCTTTTAAATTGCTCAAAAGCGGCGCTGCCATCGGATGTGTGGTGCTTATGCCGCGACTTAGACTTGTTAAGTGTGCAAAAACATGGCGTGTCTTACGAAAGCCCGCGTGATGCATCATCGCCTCGGAAGATCAATAGACGCTGAAAATCCGATGCAATCTCTCTCTCTCTCTCTCGCGCGCGCGCACGTGAGCGTGCACCAGCAGATTGCTCGATGTTTACCAGCGGTAAGACAATTTTACGCTCGCGGATTACGGCGCTTCCTTTAAATTCGACGTTTGTTATTTCTGCTGGTTAGGCGGGGGCGAATCTCTTCGTGCTTTGGGAAAATACCGCGAAAAGAGAGAGAGAGAGAGAGAGGGAGAGAAAGAGAGAAAGAAAAAAGCCTAGGAGGGCGATGATGTGAACGTTTCCACTGACCCAAATCCGCACACTCCGAGTCGCGACTTATAAGATGGAGAAAGCGACCGGGAGCGAGGTAACGTTCGGTGGTACACACTCCGGCAATCTGCATATCGATTTCCACAGGAAAATGCGTTATTCATGGGAAACGCGGAGTCGTACGTCGCGGAAAACAGAGAGTGATCCGCGCGATGCGCCGAGCCCATTTGAATCGAGAGTCGACTGCGACACGCCATCTTCTCTCGACAGAAAAAGTTAAAAAGGAAAAGAAACTGACGTGGAAAAGGAGAGAGAGAAGATATCGGAGGGAAGAGCTTGGAAGAAGCTGACGGAGGGTAGGCTATACGGAGGGTACAACGGGAGGTGGATAGGTTCCGCTAAGTCGTTGCTGATTTTTTTCTTTTTTGCGTTGTCTGAAAAAGATGTCGGCTGAGATATGTCGGCGTGATCCATCTTGTCGCCGACGATACTGCGAGTATCGAACACACGTTTGTACTTACATAAAGCGCACAGGAGAGAGAGAGAGGGAGAAATATATATAATTCTTGATAAAATAAAAACCAAAAACAATCGACGACCATTTTCTATAACCATAATAATAATAATAATTTAATTATAATAATTATAATAATAATATATATTACTATAAATACTTCTTTTCCGGTCGTGTTATCGCGCCAAACATAAAGAATATTTAATAAATGTCTATTATCGGTACAGCGTATGTTTTCAGCGGCGAGAGAGAAGTCATTCACATCCACTTTTGCGAGTTTCCGTCAAAATATGTGAAAGGCAGTTCCGCTGGTGCGCGTCATATGCCACCCGTATATAAAAGAAATAAAGAGCGTGCGACCGCCCGCGGCAAGTTCGCGCAAAAGCGCGGGGAACCGAGCTATTCAGTCTGAATGCGCTTATTATAAGCGTCATTTGTTATCTCTTTAAAAATAGCGACGACGGAGCTCGCGCGGACGGAAAGAAGAAGAGAGAGAGAGAGAGAGAGTAAGCGGATGCTAGCTAGCGGGACGATTTATCAGCGAGTCTGGAGACAGGGTCAGTCATCCACATCACAGGGGTTATACTCTCGTGGGTTACGCCGGAGTTAAAATCCCGCAGCCTCATCTGGATACAGAATCAGATCGCGCCATATACGCGATAGACCCTTCCCGCGAGTCACCTGTCTCTCTCGCTCACGGCTCGTCCAGATAACAACCCAGATGAAATTTCATTCGCGCTGAAGAGGAACTGCGGGAAAGAGGTTACGGGCGAACGAGATTACCTCCGCCTTTGCTGCCGTCGACACACACTTTAAATCACCGAACGGAAAAAGGAAAATAAAATTTTGATCTCTGGCACGGGAGGACGATTGAGCAACACCAAAATAACAAATTTACACGCGCGAGACGTTCAGTTTCTTAGTCACACACCGAGTGGACACGTCGCAAAGCAAGAGCAATTCAGTGTGAATTGCTCGGATTTATTTTTTTTTACAGATAACTATGTTGATAGCGAAAAAAAATAAAAGATACGGTTAGTATAAAAACTTTTTTTTTATCGTCTAAAAATGTACTGCAAAATTACGCAGCGATCAGTTGTCAAATTGAACGCGGAAAAAAAGTTTAATCAGTAATACGAAAAAAAGGTTTAATCAGTAATACAAAAAAAAAAAAAAGATTCTCCGTGCGTCGCATGAATATTTATCTTTGCATATAAATCTCTCTCTGTGCGGCGTTATTTCGCGACTGAAAAATGTCGATACGCCGACATAATAAATTTCATACTGGCGTATTGCTTTAATGCGAATATACCTCGAAATGTATATACATCATTTCGACTTTTATTTTTTTACTTTTTTTTTTTTAACGTGCTTAAGTGATCTCTCGTAAAATCCGACTTACGACTATCAAACACGCCCGACATTCCTTGCGTCAGCGAATCAAGGCAAAGGATTATATTTATTAATCAAAATTCCGAGATATGCAGAACTCATGATAGCCAATTAGTCCGATGCCTGGCGTCGAATCGAGTCAATTTGATCCCCGTCGCGCGCTTCCGCGGGTAAAGTACGTCGGCACGATAGGTCGATACGGCAAAATTTCAGGGGTAGCGAAAACCCATTACCACGGAGAGAGGAGTTGGTGTGGGATAAGGTAAGGAGCATTACGAGATGATATTAGAGCGCCGGTCCATTCCCTACTCTTTCTCTCTCTCTCTCTCTCTCTCACTATTGCCCCCTTCCTTCCTCTACGGCCGATCCTATCCGCTTAATAGATTCAGCGATATTATTGAATTAGCGCGATTGAACGAAGCTTGGCTACTTAGACGCGTTAACGGGAAGATCGACGAGAAAGATGGTCAAAGACGGGGTGCGGGCGGACGGTCCAGGAATCGAAACGGCAGTCCGATATTACCCTTCTAGACCGCACTATCCTCAGGGGCATAACTCCTTGAATTTCCATCGGACCGCGAAACGCAAACGAGAAAGTAGGAGAAAGAAAAAGGTGCACGAGGAGAACAGCCACGGAACGTAAAAACTTATGTAACTTTGGTTTTCTATATTGTGCGAAGATATTACGCGGTGAATATTCAATTGTGAGACGTAAATTTGTTTTTCAAAAAAAAAAAAAAAAATCCTTTTTATCGAAATATATTGGAGAAGGAATTAACACACTATCGAGAACTTTATTAGAGACGATACAAAAACATAAATATTAGAACAAAATTTTTTGCTTTATTCTTTTTACGCTTTTCTTTTTTAAAATAAAATCCGCGTGCGTGGTATAAACTATATATATTTTCCAATTTTTCGAAAATGTTATTCGGCAGGATGAGGACGTATGGGAAATGTCATGAGTGTAAAGTTTGACTAAAGTGAGAGACGCGCGGCGGTAACCTGAGAAACTATTTTCCGCGCAAGAAGTAAGAGAAGCAACCCTTGGGCGAGCAGATGAATCTACCTGTACGCGAGGCGCAGAGTGCCACTTCGTCATTGCCTTACGGTAACGGTTATGCTTTGAGAAAGTTTACCAGTTTGCCACTATCTATCTACCTCGCTCTCGCACAACGGATCCTTTTACTCGTCTCAGCGTTATCATCCGCCCGCCTTTCTCACTTTTTCCCCTCACGGGCTACTTTCAACCCTCTCTGTGTGGCGCGTCATCTTTCCGCTAAGAGTCAAGTTGTGCTGCAAGAAAGCACTACTAGCCCGCCGCCACCAGTCCCGCGCATTGCTTCATCCCTCCCCGCGTCCGACATCAAACGCCGTTTTCCGCAAAAATGTAAAACGTCTAATTTGAATCCATAAAGCTCGCGGAAACACAAAAAGACGCATTGAAATCGTTAGAAAATAATTATTTTGTGATTGTTCGTTAAAAACGAATATAAAAATTATTTCCTCGATTTTGATTTGAAACAATATTTCGTATTAAAGAACGTGCATTTTGTATTTCAATTATATACACGTGCGTGTATTATAAATTTCAGTTCTACACACACACACACACACGTGCGCGCGAAGATATTCTAGTCATCTTTTTCTCGTCATGACGTTTACAAGTCAGTAAGGTCTGAGAGAATCTCGCTCACGTCAACCCGGATTTTCCGGCTGTCCTTCCGTCTTGAAAGATCGCCTCGGCCCGTCACTTAATAATCTTTATTCCCTAATTCCACAGGATACGTAAAGTCGGGCAGTTAAGTCGCCCGGATTAGATCATGATCGGGGAACACGAAGACGAGGGTCTTCGCCCGTTTTCTCGTTCGGCACGAAAAGCAAAAGAAAGGAGCTCCTTGTGTGAACAAGGGTTATATAAATTCAAACTCTCTCTCTCTCTCTTTTTTCTCTTCTCGCGCGTAGATACTTTTCGAGATTAAAATATATAATCCGTCACGCTCCAACATTTTTCTGTTTTATATCTCGCGGACATCTGTGTGTCTACTAATAGATATTATTATTGATTTATAAAACGTTGAGATTAAAATGTCGCAGAGAAATTACTTCGCAATATTAAATAATCGATTAAGACTCGTAGAATTTTCTCAACGCGTTTTGCAATTCTGCGCAATTCGAGCATTTAAGAAACCAACAATTTGAAAAAAGCCTTCCGATATAGTCTCTCGTCGTCCCGATATCTTTTTCCTCGAGATTCTTGTCGAAAGAATAAAATAAAGTGAAGTTTTGGAAGGGTTCCTCGCAATTGCGAAGAAGAAGGTTGGATTATCTCCTCGAGCTGAACCGATCTCGTCCCGCGCGACCGTTTCACCGTCGGATTGTCAATCTCCTGACACGCACCCTTTCCCTCTCCGCAGTCGCTCTGGCGAAATAGTTAGCTCGATTTTGCTTCGTGGAAAGACCCCTTCGAGAATCCATCCCTTCGGGGCTTCGCGGGCGACATCTGGGCGCGTGAGCTCGCGCCACGACGACGACGGAGAGAGAATCGGCACCGCTAATAATTACCACCCTCGAAATTCTCTTGCTTCGAAGACACCCCACGGACCATTTCTCGCGTGGCTAAGCACGCGATTTCGAAAGCCAGGCGCTGTAGGCCGTATCCGCTACGCGCCACGCTGAAATATCTCGCCTCGAGGCAGGAGTGTCGGCGGGAGTGACGTCGAATGAAATCGAGGGGATGAAATCGTTTGTCACGTCATTTCATTTGTTACTCTCGCTCTCGAGTCGTCTTCGTAGATAGCGTTCTTGCGTCGTAATTTATGGCGCGTGGACAAAAAGAAAAAAAACCTAACCCATTTGCTTTCGCGTCGTCGTCTACGTGATTGCCGTTTTTCTCGTTTGCGAATGTACACGAGTTTTACGCGAATCGAGTTTATTCGTGCGATATATTGTGTTGATTTTTTTTTCAATCAGAAGTCCTTTGTGATAAGTAAATCCAATCCTCTTCAAAAAATATCGCTACAACGTTTTGACCTAAAAGCGCTCGAAATTTTCTCTCTAGTAATAAAATATTAAAAATATTAATTTTTTTTCTCGATTAAAAGTTTAATCTATACAATTTGTCTATATTTTCTGGTGTAGAATTGTACGTTTCTGCCACGCGCACCACGTAACGCGAGAAATTTCCGCAATACGAGAATGCAGAACGAATATATACGCGATCGCAATTTGCGGGATGGGTTCACTTTAATTTGCAATGTTTTCGTCTCTCTTAATTTCACAAATTTATTCAGTAACAAACTTTCATCTTTGAAGGCATCGAAGCGGAATAACCCGCTTATAGCGGCGCGAAGGAACGCAACTCTCCTTGTATTGTCGAGTTAAAATGTACATATCGTACGTTCTCCCACCCCTCCTCGAATGTGTCGTGTTATAAGAGATCGTTTCAGCGTCCCGCAGATTGGCTATTAAAATCTTCCATACGAGGTGCCTCGAGAATACACTCTCGCCTTCGCGAAATCCCCTAACACCACTGCCGACAACGTGAAGGGTTGTTTCCAATTTTCCTAAATTACGCGCGCGCTGCGATACATATACGTACATAAGTCTACGTGTGTAGTCTCGCGTGGTGTGTATGTCTAAACGAGAAAATTCATTTTCTCGTTCCTTTCTTTCTGATTAGTTGTATCGAATTTGAAGCCATCGTGGATTGCGAAAGAACTGAGCTATATCCATCGCGCTGAAAAGCGATCTTTTTCATCTTTCACAACAAAAAAGATATTGTGAAAATAAATTGTCACTTCAGATTCGGATGATTCTCTCACGTTAATTGCTTAACTTTTACTTCTATGTACTCATGTTTTGAGACACCGATTCCGTATTTCAAAATATATGCACCGTTTGCTCCCGTTTTTTTCTTTACACTTCGCTATTTTCCGGCGTGTTGCGTTGAAGATTGTTTCTTCTTGTTCGCTCGACGCGCCATTCCGAAACAATCGGGTCAATTTTACGCTCAATTAATTAGGAGACCCTTGCATACCTAATCAGTGCTATCTTCATCGACAAACTAATTACATTTTTGTTACGACGAAAGGAACAGGGATTCGATGCTTCGTCGCGTCGGTTATATAGCGCGCGCGTGTGCGCATGACTTGAAGGGGATTCTCATGAATACAATAATAGTACCTAGGCCAATCCCTCGGGCAATGAGCCGCCACGGAGACAGCTTTTAATGAGGAGTATTGACTGCAGACGAGGAGATTTCTCTCGCAGAAATTAGGTCGCCGAGCGAAGTCTTTATTGACTTCGAAAATATTGAACCGATCGATGAAATTCTCGCGTAATGATATCTTTGTTGCAAAAATACATTTTCATCTAGCATAATCTGTAAAGCAAATACGCAGCGCAATGAAAATTGCTATTTCGATATCACTAATTTCGTGTTTCAATTTGTGTGTTTCAAACTGTGATACGTACGTATCTTTTATTTATTTCGATCTTGCGGATTAGAATACCCTCTATTGTTACAATTTGCTATTTCCAAGCTAATTGAATAAAATTTACAAAATGAAATAATATTGTAATATTATATTAATAGAATATGCAATAACCCGCGTTAACAGAAACATTA
The DNA here is from genome assembly GCA_014825475.1 of Pseudomyrmex flavicornis. Lineage (NCBI taxonomy): Eukaryota > Metazoa > Arthropoda > Insecta > Hymenoptera > Formicidae > Pseudomyrmex > Pseudomyrmex flavicornis. The sequence goes on along the minus strand of QVNW01000646.1, from coordinate 24,788 downwards.
TGTCATCCGGCACATAAATATTGCAACTAACAATGATATTTTATTCGTTAATCAAATAGGATTTTACACACAGAGTAGTTGTTGCGCGTTTATATCTCCTCCTCGATTGGCTTTTGAAAATAGATTGTCAAAATTCTATTTTCCAATTCTATTTTCCAGGTCGCAGAATTTCATTATGTACATTTATTACGTCGAGCTAAATTAATAATTTAACGCAAATGTATAGTTTATTGGAAAATCGGGAAGTAATATAAGGGAGAACTTATATATATGCGATACACCTTATTACGGGGACAATTTAAGGATAACTCGATTTTGACAGTGATGGGATATTGACGCTGACGAACTGGGAACTCTTTTCAGCTGAAAAGAAAAGAAGTTGACTGAAAAATCCAATTAGTCTCGCTCATCCTATCCCTCGATGCCGACTCGCACACCTCTCTCCTCTTTCTTTCTCTCTCTTTCTCTCTTTTTTTATAAGAGCAGTATAATTACATTTATTGCACCCAAGAAAGTTGTACCTGACTTTGCCAGTGTCTTACTTTCATTGGCCTCGAAACGAACTTTTTCGAATTTATTGAGAGTAAATCGTATTTAGCTTACAAAAAAAAAAAATAACAGCAATGCAGCTTTAACTTCCTCACGAACTGTAACACAAAGTGTCGGTTGTCGTTGCAATTTACGATTTCGAAATTTCAAACCTACAGATTCTGTTTACGCACTTCTCGAACGTTGTATCGAAATACGAGCTTGTTACTTATATTTTCTGGAGATTTTGCACCGTGTTCGAAAAATTTTCCCGTAGATCGCGATAACACGTTACAAACCGACGAAACGAAAATCAAAATACGAAGAAGGAAAGGAGAGAGGAGATGTGATCGTAAAACCGATGAATCTTGGGGAATGGCCTATCAGAATATCTGCCGTGGCAACTTAGCATTAAGTATTCGCTGTTTGCATATTAATTGTTCATTATGTCAGCCGGAGCCCCTGACATCGTTACACGTAAGCGAAAGGAGCTTATTTGGTCGGGGCGCGAGCACGACCGTGTAACGATCGAGCCTGCGATCGAGCGGTTCATGATTGTTCATTTCTTGTTCCCCCTTTCCGCTATATACGCGCGCGCACAGCCATCCCGGGAGCGATGTATGCAGATTTTTTTAATCGTCTCCATTACACGGATAGGAAGAGAGAGAGAGAGGGAGAGAAAGAAACAGAGAGAGAGCTGCCTAGACTTGGGGATTGACACCGTTGGAATTCGGATAAAAATCAGTAGGGCTCGATTATATGCGAGAGGATTCGTCGCGCCCTTTTTTCTTTTTTTTTTTTTTCGTCGCTGCGGCGGGGAGCAACAATATGGTGACGGGGAAAAGAAGAATGAGGAGCCGCGAGAAAGAGCAGGGGAAGCTCGTCTCGTCCCATATAACATTCATTCGCGATCCGTTGGGAGCGCTTGAGAACAGCGTCATACTTTCTCCCCCGCTCTGTAATTCGTCGGGGGAGAATTTTCCATCGTTCTGACTTCAGCGTACCGCTGTAATACCAATTTTGAAATTCCTGTCTGCGGGCGCGCGGTGTGCGATAAACGCCGAACGTTCACGGTCGCGTGACGCGCGAAGAGCGCGTTTTGTTTTAACGCGTTGTGTGCGACATAATGTGTTTTCATATATATATATGGCCATTGTCAGTTTCCGGTATCACGCATTAATAATAATGTCGAATAAAAGTATCGAATAAAACAAAAAACAAAAAAAAAAAACGAGTGAAAGTATCGATATCGGAAAAATGTATTGAAAACTAACACTCGTAAAAAAATAACTCGCGCACACACGCGGCCGCGGTTAATAACGTAAAACTATTTTTTTCAATGATATTTGCTTCAATAATAACCGCCACTTTCATTTCCGTTCTCAATTGATGTCGTAAAATGGGAACGTAGCACCCCAAGGCGAAGGGAAGCTTGGGTTTGCAACAGTTTGTGGATTTGGTTTTTCCTCTCGTAAATTTTGAAATTTCATATATATATATATATTGGACGTGTGTTTGCACGCGATTCATCAAAAGATGAATTATATTCCTGTACTGAATACTAATGAATTCTTTTCTAAAAGTTATCATTACGCGCGTTGCGCAAATATAATTACCGAAAGCAAAGGACGTCGTTTGGATACGTGTACGAACAACACAAAAGGTGTCAACACGAAACAATGAAAGCGAGATATTTTCGCGTCATAAAGCGTACATGTATAACAACTTTCTGATGGGAAGAAGTTTATTAGTGCTCTTTATTCGATGCTTCCTTTACGATCGACGTGTATAAAGTTGTTCTTTGGCGGGAGAGGGGCGGCAAATAATGTTGGCAACCGTAAAAGTTAATGCACTCCCGATATTTCGAGTCGCAGATCACCGATGCGGACACATTGCCACATCATTTCCCCTTCTCTTTCCGTTACTCTCTCCCTTCCCTGTCTATACTTCTTACCGGATGGCATATGAAATTTCCATAACTGTAAACTCCCCGGGCGCACTCCTCCGATTTTAGTTATCATGACTTCGCAAAGTATATTTTCGCATGCTGCCACTTCATTAACTTTTTACGACGCGCAAGCAGGACTTTTATAGTGCGGAGCTGACAAAAAAAAAAAAAGGGAATCGTATCTTCGCGTCAGCAAAAATTGCACATCGCAAGTCACTTTGATTATTCGCGAGATTTTCTCGGATTTATTATTATTATTCGGATTAAAGCTTATGCAAACGACACATTTTACACACCTTATTTCATAACCGTATAAAACACCTTGGATTTTCCGCAACTTGACGTTAGGCGTACTGTTAAATATTGTTTTTTTTGTTTCTTTAAGAAAATTAGGGGTTTGAATTTATGTTTATCATAAAATGTGCATAAATTGGAAACCCGAGACAGATGCCCTTTCAGCATGTGGAACAAACACTAACAGATCGTAAAGTACATTGATATGACAATCGAAACGATGTAAAGCGACCCAGATACGCATCGCTACCGGGTTTTTTATCACCTTCCGGAGCACCCTGCGATTATCTTAAAAACGCGACAATTTTTACGATCTCTTTTACTTCCGGCCTTTCCGCGTCGAGATCCCTACGCCGTTCGCCACGACGGGCCGCGATAGTGTTGGGAAACTCGTAAAAGTGTGAGCGTTGTCGTTATTTGAATCTCGCGTCTGCAAAGCGGCCACGCAATTCAAATTCAAGAATCGACTTTACGAACCGAATAAAGACGACGCGGGGCCGCGACCCGCGATCGTATCGAAACGTTCCGTCATAAAAGTTATTTTTCCATCGCTTTGCGTCGTACCGAACAGGAATATAATTTTTAATGAAAAGAACTGGACAATAAAATAAGAACACATAAAGTCATGATGTGGATTCCGTGTCAAATTGTCTGAATACTTGAACAACGCCTAGTGTGCAACCACTCTCTTTCTCTCTCTCTCTCTCTCTCTCTTTCTTTTTCTCTTACAACAGTGTTCCAATTTCGACTGAGGAATTTCGAAATGTGACTTCCAGTTTCGCAGCTAGCGCCAGAGTGTATCGCAAAATTTCTAGTCTCTCTACGAGAGATTGCGGAGGGACTACGGAACGGTAACATATTTGCGAAATATGATATGTCAAATATATAGAAACAGATCCTGGAAATGCACGCGCAATACCGCCGGGTCTTGAAATTCGCTTGCTGTTTCGCGTCGGTGTATTTTTCGTAAATTGCGTGTCCGGAAAAATCGCGCGTCGTCGCAAAATGAGGTCAAAATTACGAAAACTCCGCGCGAAGAAATAAATACCGCGTACAAATATTTGCGAATCTTTCGGAGTCTTTCGTGTGCAAAATATAATTTACAAATGTTTTATACAACACAAAAAGATCGGGCGCTATTTCTGTGCGTCACAAAACCGTATCAATATACGGTAGCGAATGGATTAACCGAGAGAGAGAGAGAGAGAGAGAGAGAGGATATAAAATGCGGTGAAAAAGTGGAGAGAGGAAGCTTCGGCTGAAAGTATACGCGCGCGCATATATATACCGCGATTATTTTGACCCAGCAGCGTGTCGACAACGCGCGTGGGGAACGCATAACTCGGGGCGACGTTCATGATCCGCACTGCAAAAACTATCCGTTTTACGGTACTGCCCCGTAGGCACACGATTCTCGCGCGATCCGATACGAAAATGCGGCGCCGCGGTTGAATCAAGCTCCGGACCTCTCTGTGCTGCGCTTCTCTCGCGACCGTCCCACTGTGTGTGTGTGTGTGTGTGTTTTTTCGCAGCGGCGGAGTAACGTAGTATACTCCGCCGCTGCAAAACACACATAGTGGGGCGAAAGGGATGGAAGGAAGAGAACAGGAAGGGTTGAAATATATGCATGCTAGAAGAGAGAGAGAGAGAGAGAGAGAAAAAGAGAGAGCTGCTCGGTAATATCAGATTTATTTTATGAGGCAAAAGCGGTGTACCCGAAGCAATCCTCCGCCGCACCAATGATTCACCGTAACTTTCACCCTCATAGCCCTCGATGCCATTGTACGCCTCCGCAGAACTTTTATTTGCGTCGCTCGCGCGCGATCGTTTCTCCTTTTCCCCTCGATTTTGCGCCTCGAGAAACGAGAGGCGAAGTCAGTTATGAGTGACGAGAGAGAGAGAAAACTTTGGACAGTTTTCAAGAAATCGTAGGAAATGTGTGGATAACCGTTTAAGATCTAATCAATTTCTTGAAACGCTCTTTCTCATTGAGATATCCGATAATGCGCACAAAAACTATTTTTGGAAAGAGAATATATTGATTTTTCAAAACGCACGTAGGAGAAGCAACGGATGTCAAATTTGACAAGATACTTGATTATAATTTAAAAACAAATTTTTTGCGCAATTACGTGAATTTAAAATTTCTTTAGTATCACACAATATTCAGTAGCTTCAAAAATAAGTAATCTAAGAACAAAGCCGCACGCGCGCTATCATTTTTGCTTGACAAAAAAATATACTCGTAGTCGTAAATAAAGCAATGTACAAGCTGGAAAAGCGCATACGTAGCATAATCAAATAGCAGATGCAGGTCAACTCTTCAGCGGAATACAAATTGCGTCGTTTGTATAAAGAAGAATGCGAACCTTCTATCCCACCCTCCCCCGATGTTAGCGTGTCGCGGACTGGAAGCTACAAAGATAATATATTTCTGTCGCGCAACGATGGTTTGCGTCACTTGGAATTTATTCCACACCGGAGAAACTGATTGAGGAGCACGTATAACTTGGGAGATACGAAAAATAATCGCTTTACAAAGCGACCGGAGACGATCAGATGAAAAGAGAAAAAAAAAATGCACCAAGTTATTATTGTGCGGATCCGCGAAATTTGCTGAGCTGTAACAATCAATCAACCCTTTCCCTGAGAGAAAAGCAGCGAGTTCACATTTCATATTAGCCCGGCTGACAATCTTTCATTATCGGTCTGTACGCGAAGCTTATCAACGAAAAACTATCAGACACGCGAGCCGCCCGCTAACAAAGTGACGGCGGACCGCCCCCGCCGCGGGGAGGCTGCGTTTTGCATTTCTTTTGTATATAAATTTTAAAACTACCGCTCAGAGGAAAAAAAAAAAAGCATATCGGCTTACTTTTTGGCGTGTTAAAAAACGTGTCGGCCTGGACGCGGTGTGAAATCGCTTATGACCCGCTTACCGGGACTGAAATGAATTTGACACGCCGCGCCGCCGCCGCCGCCGTGCGCTTATCAACAGTTTCTAGCCGGCGCGATATGCAGATAAAACGCGAGCTGTATTTTTTGTATTAAATATTATACAGACGCACGCGGTTTTTCTTTTCCTTTCTCTGTTTAAAGAGACGCGCGCGTACACGTATAAAAAATGCGTAACAATATACGTTTTCGGCTAAATGAGAATGAAATTTATGCGACGCCCAAGTGGATCACTCCGATTGCCAATCAATTAGTCACGTGCAGGAGTGAGCCAAGAGTACCGGAATGGTTAGGTCCATTATGCGAGTGAACCACCGCGGCCGTGTGAACTCGACTGCGGATGTCCGTCGGCGACGGCTGGGTCAGGACGTAATAGACGAGCCAGTATGCAAATTGGTCGACCTAGGTAGCGGCACACGGGGGTTTTAATACTTAGCGCCGCGATGAGACTGCAATGACGAGGCCGCAGTAAAACGATCGCGTTTAACTCCGCGACGTCGGGCCGACCTGACACTGAGACGCTGTGCGAAACCACCCGATATTAAATTCACGGTGTGCATATATTACACGGCGTAAAACCACAAGGTACAATACTTGGGGCCTCGATCTGGCAATCTTCAGCAAGCGCGCGCACACACACACACATACATATACTTACTTTCAGAAGGGCAAGAAGGTCGTGGCGTCGCTGTGGCAACGTCATAATAGCAGCGCGCGAGAACGGATGTCGGTTCAATCAACGCGAAGTCGACCTTCGTAACCTAACAGTGAAGTGCTAACGTAAATGAAAATTGCTATTCTGAGAAACGCGCGCGGTCCGGAGAGCCACCGATCGTCCGAACATTTTTGAAGTTGATTTTTTCTCTCTTTTTTTTTTTTTTTAAACCTTCCCTCGATTATTCTCTACCTCGAGTCATTGCTAAATCGGGTATTTACGCGTAAACGTTCAAATCTCACTAGCGCGACAACAAAAGCTCTCAATTTGGGCATCCGCGTGTTTATGATTATCGCGCATTTATCGCGCGAATTTTTGACGCTATCGATATTCTCACTGTTAATTCGCTATCTGTTTCAGGTACGTTAGCCAATCCGACCAGACGCATCTCGGTGAGTGAGTAAACTCGACAATCTATCGCGCCCGAGTCCTTTTATCCGCGGTCACGTTGCTAAAACCGTTTGCGAACAAACGGGCGGGCGGGCGCGCGCCGTCGCGCTTGTTTTCTGCGCACCAACCGATGCGGGACGGAAAGAAAGAATTGCGTCCCGTAGATAAATTCGGCGGGCTCGCCGAGTCGAGTTAGCGACCAAACGACCATGTAGTACTTCGATATCCTTGGGAACTCGTTACGCGGGACGGGGATAAAGAACTCCCGGCTCGTAAATTACACTTCAAGGAACCATTTCTCCGCGAGCGGAGCGCGATCCTCCGCTCGTTCTTCTTTCGGCGGCGGGTCGATAGAAAGCGCGGAGGAAGAAAGAAGAAAACGGAGAGACAAAAGGGAGAGAAACGGGAAGTAAAAAAAGATAGAAATGGTCTTCGTGTCTTATATTGTTCGCAATTAGAAGGAGAGGAGTTCCTTTTAATCGCGAAACCTCTCGTCGATAACGTCCACCGGGAAAACGATCCGCGCCGCGGCCGCGGCAATTTATATAAGCGCGCATCGTCACGGATCTATCGATAACGAGAATCCGGATTTACGAAACAACGAAAAAACAACGTCATCAATCACCTCCGCGTCCTTCTTCCGCCCGCTGCCGCCGCGCTACAACCAATGAAAAATGACCTACCGGCAATTATGACGGCCAACGAGCGGAACAAAGAACGATAGAGAGAAAGGATTGATTGAACGAGGCAAGAGGGATGTACATCGCCGCGCGAGGACTCGTGGGATTTGCGTAACGAGGGCTGATTTGCGCGCTCTTACGTTCGATGCACGATTTTTTTAAACACGATTTTTTCATCTATGTGTGACTTCTCGCGAAAGAAATGAAAATCGATTTCACAATTTTCGATTGTTGGAATCTCGCGTTTGTATTTTTGCGTTTCGATTAAAAGCAGTGCCGCGGGCCAACAAAATTCGCCACGAGAAAATGTTCACAAGAAACAACAAAAATATTTTTATTCCACGCATATTATACGCGACGAAAATTCCTTTCTCCCGCAAATATTGTGTCCGCGCAACAGTCGATGTACTTTTGACTCCCCCGCGTGTTTGACTCGCCATTTGGCGTTCTGTCGCGTTGCCGTGATTGAAGAGCGATTCTTCCACAGTAAACAACGAGGAAAATGGAGGTATTCAATTTTCGCAAAGTACCCTTCGCGCATCGTTTCCCAAGCCTCTCAGGACAGGTGGCGGATCATTCCATGCCCCGTCCGTGAGCGAGGGTTCGAACGAGCGCGGGAAAAAGCTGACAATGATGTTGCAAACGAATGACGCGAGTCGGGATCGGTCTCCGTTGTGAAAACGCACGAAACGTTTATTCGTTCGATGGGCCGCGATGGTGGTCGGCAAAATAAAATTTCGAGGATATATACGCAAGGAGACAAGAGAGCGGAACGGCGCGCGATACGCGAAAGTGGACGGCTTTGTTCGGTCAGCGTAACAAAAACATCTATCTCTCATCGATATATCGTTCATCTCGTCGTCACGAGAGACCGACGTGTCTCTTCATTGATAAAAAATTCTACCGCGCGAATATATATAGCTTCAAGAGAAACAGAGTTTCGGTCAGATTTACCAATTAATTCGACGGACGTGCGCTCATTTTGGGTCAGCTCAGATTGGTCGTAGCGCGTACATGTACATATGTAATATGTATGTATAATATTCGTGCACGTGAAAGGGAAAGAGTTTTTTTTTCCAATCATGGTTATTTCGAAAAGTGCGACTTTTCCATTTGTACATACCCGGATCATTTTTGCGAGCTGAGCTCTCTCTCTCTCTCTCTCTCTTTCTCTCTCTCTTTCTATAGCCAATGCCTCGTTGATCTTGCTTTTGATCAGCCAGCCATAATATCATCTCGAAAGCGCAGCGCGGACGAATTGCGGGAATGGCAATACGAATGGCGCGCGCGTTACGCTCATAAAAGCGACTGCATATATCATTCGCTTCCGTTGATACGCGCCGCACAAGTCCGGCTTCCGTGTTCGATGATGATCGAGTCGAAGGGTTGAAAGGCGCGTCCGCCTTCTCCCCGTGCGCTTTTCATGCGCGTTACTTCGGCATAGAAAGAGCGGGGCGCGCGCGTTTCAACCCTCCGAACGTTAACTAACGCGCCGTCATTTGCATTGATCAAAAAATTCCGAACGCGAGAGATACGACTGTGAGGAATTCTCCGCGTGTATAGAATGTGGCGTATATAGACATATATATGTATTTGTTTATATGTATATGTATATATATATATACATGTATATATATATGCGCGGGGGACACCGACAGTACGTCGCCGCGATACGAAATGTAATCCGTTAATGATTGCAGCGCAGACGAATCGATGGATCGATAGCGAAACCGCAGTTTTCCACTGGCGGGCACGGTCATTTGAATAAGGAAGGTTTGCTTTGCACTCAATGTATGCTACCTGACCCGTCGTCGACGCAACCAGCGCGCCACTCGATCATTCGATCGTACGTCGCTCTGTATAGCCGAATCTCCAGCGCGTTCTCGCTCTCTCTTCTTCATCTCTTGCTCTCTTTCTCTCTCTCTTTCTTTCGTTCTTCCTCTCTCTCTCTCTCTCTCTCTCTCTCTCTCTCTCTATCTCTATCTCTTTTCAGCTTATCGTTTCTATGTACGTGTTACGAGCACGCGGTCGACTCCCTCGTCAATAAACGAGCTCGCCTCTATTTACTCGTTACTTCATCATCCGAATCCCGACTTTCCCGTCTGTACCGGCAATTCGTCGAGTCACTGATTTACACGATTCAACAAAAAAAAAAAAGAAAAAAGAAAAAAAAGAAAAAAGAAAAAAAAGAAAAATCAACCGAGAGATGAATCTCATGGCGTGGCATGCGGCAACTAGTCGACGCGCGCCGACTAGAAACTTTCACGACGTTATCGTTTGCGGGAAAGAGGCAGATACGACGACTCGGTAATCTCTCGACGCCGACTCTGATCAAAGCGTCGTTTCTATCGTCGTAATTTTCATTTTGCGGGGGGGTGTACACACGCGCGCGTCCTCTCGTACTCTCGTCTTTTACTCGACGTCAGCGCTTGAAAATCAGGCCGAGAGCCTCTTTTAATGAAATTGACCGGGACCGACGTGGCCAAGTATATATATATACGAGTCGTTTATTTCGCGCTGAAGTTACAGAAATCGAAAAATCCCGCTAAAGCGCACACGTATTTTTGCACAAATTACATCATCATTTTCAAAATCAAGTTGATTGGATTATTTTAAAATAAATGTTAAACGTAACATAATAGAAATTAATATATAATGAAAATTTTCTCTCTCTCTTTTTCTCTGATACACAGATACTATATTGTAAGATCCAACGCGCATTGGAAGAGGATTATAACGCGTCGCGAAACACACATTTTTCATAACTTACATATTCCAACAAAAAGAGGAAGCGGAAGCATCAAACAGTATCTATGTTGTTTGCATATATCAGAAATTCTTTTCTCTTTTTCTCTCGGTCTCCCCACCTCTTTCTCTCCGCGAAACGTTGGCGCATAAACGTTATTACGAATTCTATGGCGAAATATTATAGATGCGCGCGAGATCCGATAGTGCTGCTCGGTTGACTACTCAGAGAAGGCAACTTGCTCGCGCGGGCACCGCAACAAGCAACACAAATACCGCCTTTCAATTTCGCGAGTCCGGCTGATTGCATTGAACCAAATTTCGTCGCGGGTGAACGGCGCTTCGAGGTCGCGGATATAGTGTGTCTTGCGCGTATGTGCAGTGCGCGCGCTCGCGTTCCGCTCGTAAAGGATTTTATCGTTATGAATTTAATTTTCATACAAACAGTCTCTCTGCCGCTGTCTCCCTCTCTCTCTCTCTCTCGTTCACTCTCTTCCCTGTCCCGGCAACACTCGACAAACCGAGAGCGCGTTACGTGCCAATGCAGACGTGGTTTGCAGGGTACTTAGAGAGGAACAAGGGTGGCAGGCTCTCCAGCGCGGAGCGCCATATCCCGGCTGGTTATCCGTAATCCAATAAAACCAGGAGACACAGGCGAAATTTAATATCCAACACCATCAAAAGTCGCTGGAATTGTTCCCAGCTAGTTATAACTCCGACCCATACATCCCGCGGATCGCTATTCACAGGTTGTATTGCCCTTGCTCGCATTCGAGGACCCCCGAAGAGCGTCGCCGTTGTGTGCCTTAGGGCTACAACACGCGACGATCGTTATCTTAAAATGTCATATTAATCCAACTGCGAGGATAATTCGCTTAATCGCAAATTTTCTCGTTCCATTTCGCAAGTAATTGCAACTTATGATTGTCCTTGTTCTTTTGTTCCTCTCATTGGCTTACGAAAATACATTCGAAATTGATGTTTTGCGATTTATAATGACGACAATTTCTCTCGATCAATACGCACGTTAATGCTGAGTTACGTAAAATTTATGTTATCTCACTTACAATTATTATTTTTATTTTGCTCGTTACGTCGATATGTACAACATCGTCAGATTTTAGAAATTTTTGTGAAAGGATTATACACGTATAAAAATATTTCTGGTTCAAAACCAGAAGTGATAACGATCTGCCATGCTTCGCGCAGCAAAAACTAGGCCAGAAATGTTTTCACATATAAATCGTTAAAATTGTATTCAATTGTTTGGTAGCTGTGAGAGAGGTGTACGTGTACTCTTTTTTTTTTCTCTTGTACCATCATCTGTTACTTTTATGTTACGGATAAAAATTGTGTACATCTTTTTCTTCAAGATTTAAAATTTAAAATTTTTATATAATAAATTTTATATTTTACCTTGTTACAATAGATTGTAATAAAAATAAATATAAATATATAAATTCAAATAAATATAACTAAATAATGCTTTGGGCGTAAAAATAACGATTCGATTGATTTTTGGGACATACGGGACATAATATAATCGAAGCTCATAGAGTTCCGCACACGTGCGGCAAATACGAATTCGCGTTGATGTTATCGGAGCCAAGTTTCTCTTGCCCCGGTAGTGTTGATACTACGAAGTTGTCACTTCCACGGCTACGCGTCCCACCGTATTTATTTCTCGCAACAAAGCTGACGAGAAACTTTACGAGAGAATTTTTACGTTTGCACCGTATATAGCGAATGTATGAGATTTCGCGTTGTTGCTTTCGTCAGCGAGTTACACCGGCGATAAAAAAAAAAAAAAAAAAAGCAGGGAACGAAAAAGTGAGGGAAAAAGAGAGAGAAAGAGAACGCATGGGACAGAAAATTTGCACACATATTGTCGTGTTATCGGCTCAGCTCTAGGTCGGCGTGTTTGTCTCGCGGGAATCTGGTGAACCACCGTTTTATCCCTTGCGGTGTAGACGCATTCGTACTTATCGTTATTAATTAGTGGAACGTGTCCACAGAGGTAGAACAGGGGTCGAATTACTACTCCGACAAATCCGCTTTTCGAAGTTCGACCCTTGTTATGAACACCCTCGGCAACCTCGTTTATCTGTTTATCTAGTTTGTACTTCATCGCCGGTCGTACAGTTACAGCTACAACGTGCGTAATTACTATCGAAATTTATTACGGCTCTCGTTCGGACCGAGGATTACAGCTTGATAATATCATGTGAAGATTTTTTTCCATCATATTAATTCTATCCGCTCCGGGTAGATTTTGAGATAAACAAAGATTACGTCTATTACGTAGCAACGCGTGAATGTACGAATATACAATAAGGGTACGAACTATATATACTCGCGTTCCGAAAATTAAAAAGAAAAAAACTTTCAAAATTATAATGGGAAAATTTCATTAATATTTGATTTCTTCTTGTGCAGCAATTCAAATCAACACAATTGAGTTAGCGATTCTCGCAGCGTGTAAACGTATTTTTGGATCGCGTCGGTCTCATCTTCTTCGGATGATGTTAATCTTTTGGATGGAACACGAAAATATATATACGCGCGAGAAAGTTGAAATAACTTTGTAAAAAGTGTCACAAATGAAATAAAACGATTTTAATATCCAGTTTCTACGAAATTAGAGAGAGAGAGAGAGAGAGAGATCTACTAATAGAGCTACTAATCACTTAACCCATTTATTTAGCGTGACATTATGACGTGTTTCCGCTGTTCTGATTACATGACTTGAGTATACCCAAGTGTTCCGCATCACTCTTGTGATACTGTTATCGCACGGAAAAATATACAACTGTTTTACTTAGCGGAATAGCGTAGGCTTGTCTCATCCAATTCTCGGCGAGCTTAGAGAATTATCTTTTAACTAATTTAAAATTTCCGACTGAATTTTTTCAGCTGCGCTTGAAATCGTGCAAATATTTTTTAATAATGTTTTAATTATGTAAAGCAATGTTTTAGTTTAGAGAAAAATGAAAATAATTTAAAAGAGAGAGAGAGAGAGAGAAATTTAATTATTCCTTAATTAAATTTTTTTGTGATATTTCGGACGTATGTATGTACATATAAAATGTTCTCTGACAATAATATCACTTCCATTTCCAACGAGAACCTAAATTACCGCGATAAAATTATTTGCGTCTCGTTCTTTTTGTCCCATTATCGAACCACAATCGCTGCGCGGTAGGTGTGAAGTATAACGCTTATATCTAAATTATAACACTCTCTCCCGCGATACGTAGAGCCGCGTCGAGGATGTTGGCGCGCCGGTTTATTTCGCTTTGTCGGCAATAACAGTAGATCTGCCTAACGAGCCCCTAAATAAGGGAAAGTAATTTCATGTATTTATGCGTGAATTACGGTACGACCGAGGGTATCTCCGGAGGCAATTAACGCCGACTTCGTAAAACCGGCATCTCTGCATGCTGCAGGAAACAGGAACAACCTAGTAGAAACGCATTCGCCCATCTGCACACACAAACACACACACACACACACACACACACGCACGTACGCACATAAATGTATGTATACGCTAAGCGACCCTTAGGAATAGCAACCTTTTGGCCATACCCGTGAAATAAACTAATTGCTCGCGAGAGCAAAAATGAATATAACCACGTGCGGCAGTCAGAATCGCGGACCCCGAAATTGCCGGCAAAATTTAGGAGAGTCGTGAATCCGCTTAAATTATAAGAGATCCCGAAATATCCCGCGCGCGATTTTGCCCGAAAATTCTCGTTTTCAAAAACGTTTTCTCGATGCGAAAAAAAACTTTTATTATTATTATTATAACTCCCGCAAGAAACCGCAAAGATATATACCTACATATATGACACACACACACACACACACACACTCTTGGTGGATTTTCCACACGCTAGGCGAGAAAGGGATTAATCGTCATAACGGCGGACACATTAACCTCTAAACGTGTTACCGGAGACCTTCTCGTGACCGTCAACGTGCGCTTCAACGCGTGACCCTGGCTTGAGAACAGTGTGTTGCGGGGGAAGAGATTTTCAGGCCGAACACAACACAACAAGCGGTCCGCTCTTATGGAAGATGTATCGTCGAGATTCAAGATCATACCGACCGGGCGCTAATGATCATTAACCGAGCGCGATCCGCCAGATGTTCGGGTTTTATTTATGAGCCGCGCGAGGGAGACGGATCGTTGCCGGAAAAAAAAAAAAAAAAAAAAAAAAAGAGCGCACGGACCAATAGAACGCTCGCGGCGCATCCACCTACGACGCACGATTTATAGGCGGGTACATACATGCGATGATCGTAACGGGCCTCGACCATTACCACCGCACTACGCGGCGGCTTTTAATTACTGCCAGTTGATACATTACACTGGCGCTTTCCGTCCGCTGTACGAGCGACTGGGTTATTAGCCACTCGTCGGCCTCACACGTTATTGCCGCGCGGCACGGCGGTAATCGAGTAATGCGAAGCGTCCGTGCGCGCCGCGGCATTTAAAAGTGAAATATCTTCAATTGCGCGCCGCGGTACGCCGATAAAAAATCGAAGTCTTGATGCGCGCGCGTTCCCGCGTTTCGACGCTTTTTCCTCCCCCCCACCGTCAAACGGGATTTCGACGCGACGCGTCGTCATAAACGAGAGAGACGTATAAAAATCGACATACATAAAATATTTCGTGAAATGTTACACGCTTCGTATAATATATTTATCAGCGTTTGTCCAGATGATGCATCAATCTTCTCGTACACAGTTTATTTTTAAAAAACGATGATCATCGTTTCAATTCGGACGTTTTAAATCTAGAGCGCGAATAAACGTTTTAAATATCAATCGCATTTTTCCTTATGACATTCGTCGAGCGCGTAAATCAACGGCACGCGCGAAACCAGCGGGGTGTGACTGAGCGAGGCGACGGAGTTAACGTTATATATTCATAGAAACGGCAATTCGGGCGAAAGTGAGAGAAAGAGAGAGAGAGAAAGAGAGAAAGAGAGAGAGAAACGAGAGAAACGCGGCCCGAATAATTGGCCGGCTTGCGAGGGAGCGCGCATTCAACATCGAATTACGTAATAACCAGTGAGCTAACTAGGAGGTGGGCCAAGGGTAATTTGCTAGGGCCGACCTACGTGGCAACTAGGTGGAAGCCTTTTCGGGGGTTGACAGGGGTTAGCAGAGTCGGACGGAGGCCAGCACGCCCCTCCACAGGGGGCAGCCGGCGGAAGATTTAAAACTGGCGCGACGTACTCGCTAATGACCATTAACTAGTTGTCCTCCGCTCCACCTACCCGGGACGGGCACACACGTTTGTCGTGCCGTTCTGGGTGCGTGCCGCGCTGTCATGCTCGTCTCGGTCCCTTCCCTCCGTTCGCCGTCACCGCGCGCAAGTCCGTGTGGCACCGCCGGCAGCGTAACCCCTGCGAGATTTATGCACCGGATGTGACTCGGCTCCCATGGTTTATGGGTTTCGAGTGTGTCGACCCGGTCTCTCGCGCACAAAGAAAGAAAGAGAGAGAGAGAGAGGTATGCGCACGAGCCTCGCCGCTATCCGGTTTGTTTTCTTAATGTGATCCGAACAGAGGGACAGAGTCGGGAATTGATGTTATTTTTGTTTCGTGCGGATTCGCGCGTGCGCGCCTCCGTGTTAACGCGCACGAAAACCCGCGTTATTCGAGACGAAACTCGAGATATTGGAATAATAGTCTGTAATAATAGTTATATGGAATACATGTGTGTAACGAGGGTTCTATTTGAATTTGATCTGGGTAAATAATAATCTAACTTTTTAATTGAAACAAACAATATCTAAAGCTGAAAGGTTGAAATTCGCAGAGAGATAATAAAAAAAAAAATAAAAAAAATAAAAAATAAAAATAAATAAATAAATAAATAAAATATTTGCCAAAAATATCGTTTGCGCGCACGACACGCCGAGTGAAATATTTTACGCAAATTAATTACGTTTAAAATAAATTGACCTCAATTGATTCGCGAGGAAGCAATATATTTATTGTTCTGTTTCCGAATTTTTTGAATCGCACGTGAATCAAACGAACTAACGCAAATATCGACATTCGGCGAGGCGAGAATTATACGCGCACAACGCGTCGACGTTACTTTCTCGACTTGGTGTCGCGAGAGAGTAAACTGGATGGATATTTGCTCGATGTCGCGAGCCGCGCACAAACGCTGCAAGCCGGCCATATATCGGAGTCTGCGACGCCTGCCGCAAAATCAGAGCCGTGTGCGAGGTATTCTGCATATGTGTGTGTGTGTGATTCGAGCGCAAACCCGAAGCGCGTTGACGAGGCGAGACGTGCTCTCTGGTTGTGCTTGTAGCCGCGGGGTGAAACTCCTCTCTGTCGACTACGAGAAGAGAGCGAGATCTGCGAGGACTACGACGAGGACGATGACAATAACGTCAGCGAGCCAGCTCCGGCTTAAGGCCGCTCGAGATCTCTCTCCCGGTTACGGCTAGGTCGTCGTTCAACGACGAGGCCACCTCGTCGTAGCGACCGAAACGAGAAGGAGGAGGATGAGGACAGCACGTAACGTAGGAGAGAAGCCGAGGAACGAAAAGAGGACGGAAGGAAGAGAGACAGCGCGTGCGACCATCGTAATATCACAGGCAATTTCCTGGAGGAATTTGATCGGTTCCTATATCGCCCGGAATATTTTTCCCCGTCATTTATTTTTCGAAACGTCTCGCGAAGCTGCTACGCTCACATCTCTCTCTCTCTCTCTCTCTTTCTATCTACCTATTTTTCTGACGCACACTATATCGGCCGATCGAGATTTTCCCGGCAATCAGGTAACCTGGTTTTACGCTCACGTCTCGCACGCGCGCGCGCGCGCAACATCGTAATGCGTCTCTCGCTATATCCGCGTAATTACGCCGGGATGCGTTACATTTTTCTGATATGCAATACCTACCTACCTACCTGGTATCGCAACGCACTAAACTTGCACATTGCAGCGCGTATCTGTATCTCGTGCGCCATCTGAAAAACACCGAGATCCGCGCCATTCAACCGCACTATCCCGCGTACGTACGCAAATAAAAGACGATATCGAACACATGTGCTTCAGAGAGGTAATCTTCAATACTCGTACCGTCGCAACAGTTCATTAAAGAAAAAAAAAAAAAAAAAAAAAAAAAAAGAAAAGAAAAACAACGAGAGGAATAAGTGCCAGAGTACAATTCGACGCCGTTAACTGGCAACGAAACCGCACGCGAAAATCGCTCGCCAGTTAAGAATTCTGCATTCTCGGAGGAGAAGAAGCGCGTTTGATACGACGTTCCTACCGCGTCTCTCGGAACGTTGCGTTTTCTTTCTTCTCGAGTGTACCGAAACGCGCATTCGCGCGTATATATACATACATATATATATATATATATATACACTCACCGTGTCTTTGACTCGGAATGTAAGAAAATGTTTCGAGACGTATGTGCTCGCGGTGTGTGGAAGCGCGCACGTAGAGCATCGAGTTGGTCGGGAAACCATAAACACGCAACGACGGCGTCGGTCGGAGAGGAGGGAACTGTTTTCTCTCCGCCTTTGGCGAACACAATCGGTGCACTCGATGTCCCCGCGCCGCGACTTCGGATATAACGCCGTAAGCGTAGATATTCTCTCTCTCTCTCTCCGATATGCGCGCGCGCCAACGATACTCGCGATAAGGTAAAAATAAACGCGCGCGCGTGACGTTGTTGTTTTAAGGGAATGTGCATACATCGAGCGCGCAAAGGGAATTTTACATCTCCGTATAGTTTTGGTGCGGTCCTCGCGTCTTACGTATTTTTGTTTAGTCTGCCGCAGTCACGTACACGCACCGGTAGCGCACATGCACGTCGTAAGAAGTCTGTCACTTTCTTATTTTTCTTTAACACTTCGTCTCCCTTCCATACGATGGTGTGTGAGCCGCGTCGGATGCATTGTCTGTGAGTTTTGATTCTTTTCCGTCTTTCTCTCTTTTTAATTTTCTTCTCTTAATGTTTTTTAACGGATTATTGATTAGAAACGTTCTTTCAGCCGCGTTGTCGCCGCAAATAGATCGCGACACTGCAGATATAACCGAGATGAATTATTACGCACGTTAATTATAGAAGCGCTAAGTTGGCAATTTATCCTTCTCTCACGTGTGCGAAGTGTATTTTTGTTGCCGATATTAGAAGCATGAATCCAAGGTGCTGTTTTTGTTTCGTAAAATATTGCTCGAAAATCCTTCCAATTTTAAGATTATCGTGATAATCTCCATATGCATGTGGAAGAAACATAATACATATTGTATATTCCGCTTGAATAAGGATGTTGTAACTCGACAAGCGCTGACCTATATTTGTAGTAATAATTTCTCGTTTTACCCGAGTTCTGCTCGAAATTGTCAGAACTTTTGATTGTTCCTCCGAGCAAACATATTCGAATAGTTCATTGCAGCGTAAGATAACATAATTATGTTGTCTAGTTTATCCGATATCCGCGCCGTGTATAAATTATAGAGAAGAACCCGATACTAACTCGGTTACGCAAGACAACAATACGCTGCAGAGAGAGAGAGAGAGAGAGAGAATTCGATTGATACGAAGAAAATGAACTTCGAAATTTTTCAGCGACGATGCGATAAATTTATTCATCGTAGATCAGATGACTCGCTCTACTTGGTTTATCAGCAAACTTTTGGAATTTGACTGTGGGATTCAAACGTGCAACTTGTAACGTTACGTTACAGCATAATAGGAAGTCAAACAAGCACAATCCGCTGTTTATATTGTTGCCAACTATAATAGCGGACTGCCGCTAATTACTCCGTACGAGTGGAGCGAATTTTATCGCATCAAAGAAGCGACTGTACAAACACGAGATGATGTTCAACGTTTATTTAAACTTTCGTTTTCGAAAATTAATTCTTCTGTTTCTTCTTTTTTTTTTTTTGTATTCTCATGTGATACTTAAAACTATTAAATATTGCAGAGAAAATTAAAACAAAAACATTGGAAACCTCAAATCACCAAGAGAACCCTATTGACTTTCGATGTGAATGTGACCCAGTTATCAACAGAATATCATTCCTCCGGGGATGCGCGGGGAAGCACTTCTAAGCTCGTCGGAAGATCCTAAGCCGGCGCGGTAGCGAGCAAGTTTCACGATTCGGCCTCATATAACGCGGATATCAATGTTTGCGGCTGCACTAACTAGAAGAGCATATTTACCATGCGGATCTGTGTTATATTCCGTCCGGCTTGGGTGCACGAGAGGAGGCACTCGCCCGTGCGACTGCCGCCGCCGTTCCTCTTCATCTCGGGAGAAGTGTGTCACGCTTACCAAACTGTTTGAATAGCCGAGACGAGGGCTGTATCGCGTGACGTCTGATCCTTGTTATCTAACTACTACATGTATAATATCCGAGAGAGAGAGCGAGAGAGAGAGAGAGAGAGAGAGACTCTTTTATTATTTTTCTTTCATCGTCCCCGACGACGTATCAATGTACATATATATATATATATATATATACGTAGCGCGCGAGGTATCTATGAGAATTTTGCGTGAAAGTATCCGGTTACCGAGAGCCTGTCGACGCGGGATGTTGTATTGAGTGCGAGCGCCGCGCCGCGCCGAGAGGAATTCTTCGAGTTCTTCGCGTGATTCGCGAATGCCGTCGGCATATACTCGAACACCTCAATTCGCAGTGTAATATTTTGACGAGGCGGAATGTTCGCGCGTATCGCTTACGACTATGGCAGTTATGTCAAAAATTACTCGAGACCGCGTCACGATTCGAATTATCGGGACTGCTCGTTAATTTTCCGCTGTCGAAGTTAAAGGAAAAAAAAAATGTGTTGACATTTCGCACGTTTTTCTGCAGTTGTATCGTTTGTCGTCGATCGATTACTTGGAGCCGCAATATAGAAATTATTAGAGAGAGAGAGAGAGAGAGAGAGAGAGACGCAAGAACGTTGGTATAATTGGGGAATTAAAACCGTCAGAAAGGGAGAATACAGACATCTATATTCGCGCCTATTCTCAATGCGTATATTTTATCACCCTGATGCGCGCGCGTTACTGGCTGATTTATTCTCAGCCTTGGTTTAATTTACCGGCTTCGTCCTCGTTACCACGCGACTACCACTTTTCGGGCCTATTAGACCGTGCATCACCGCCGCAAGAGCGTATATACACGTTGCTGCTAACGCGGAACGGAGATCCTTAACTCTCGCAATAATGTAGGAAGCTACGGAGTGAGTAGAATAAGCCGCGGTTAGAGTATCGGGAGAAGGAGGTCGGGAGATCGAAATAGAAACGCGGACAGACACTTGAACGGGGAGCAGGGAAGTAACTGATACCGGAGAGCATCCATAAGCCTTTTGGAAACACACACGCACATACATGCACACTCGTTCGATCCATCTTCCTACCCCTCTCTCTTTTCGTATCTCTGCGTAAATAGCGGCACGTGCAAACCACCGGTACTACAACCCCTTCCGACTCGCTGTCGAACCCTAAGGCCCTTTCAGATCCTGCGCTGTTTACCGGCACAATATTTACCCGCGACTTATAACCATCGACTGTTAAGCCGCGTGTAAAGCGTCTGTGCGATGCGCCGAACGAGAGAGGGGTTACACACACGCGCGCGTACCTGCGCGCGTGTCTACATTTTCCCTTCCCGCGCGAATTCTTTTGTGTCTCGTGGCCGCGGGGCTTTGCGTCGCCTGCACGCGAAAATAAGTTGTCACCATACGGTTTTCCCGGCTGCACGCGCATAAGCGGATTTCTCGTTTCAAGTTGCAATTTGAAACGAAGCTTGCTGCTGCTCGCGTTCCCGTCGAGGATATCGAACGCGGAAAACTAAAAGTCGCAACGAATTCCATTTGTCCGCATAAATGTTTCGCGATGACGCATCGGAAACAAAAAGAGAAACGGGACGCGGTTAAAATGGGAAGAAAAAAAAAAAAACAATGCGCGGCTCACTTTACGATTATAGAGCGCGCACGTAGCCGTCGGGACGTAAAGTGTCTCTCCGGCGACAGCACAAAGCGTCCCCCGTAGTTTACAGATAGCGTCGAGTTATTTGCGATAGAGTCGCGTCTCTTTTGCGAATGCAATGAGAAACCGACGAGGTTCCTCTTTCGTCGTTCGTTTTCTTCGCCTCTTCGTCCTCTTTGCGTCTTTCGCGCGCCCGGTCTATTGCGACAGACGCAGTCATCGGCACGCCGCGGTGCCGATCTCTCCCGTGCTAGGGGTGGCGGAGAATAACGAATTCGCATCTGACGCGCGGCGCGTGTACACGCCTATGCAAATCATTACTTTGCAATTTCTTGAGCGCTATGAGTTTATATAGGAGAGGGACATGATAAGTTTCCGCCGAGAGAAAGAGCGAGGGAGAAATCGCAAATATGAACCAAGTCTCCGGCGCTGAAGTAATCTGCATACACTCTACGCTTCTTCCTTGCGTCGTTGTCAATGGAAATATTACAGCAATTGTCGTATATTCGCGTACTATATAGAGAACTAAATTCTTTAATAAAACAAAAAGTATGTCTGAGATTGTATATTTCGAGTTGACTTTGTTTCGCTCGAAAAAAAAAAAAAAAAACGTTTAAAACAACCGATTTATACAATATAGAAGTTTGATTTTATTCGTTTCTCGCCGGCGGCGTGCTGTCTCGAAAGTAACGAGACGGCAGGGCCGACAGTCACGGGCCAGAATTCTGAGATTGACTGAGATTGACATCTTCCTCAATCGCGCTCGACGCGCGCGCACCGTTTGGATACTCGCGCACGAGGATTTCGACAAGCATCCGCAACGGAATTTACACGAAACTGCCGATAACTGTTCCGCGCGCGCATACAAACGGAGGGTGGGGGGAGGGAGGAGAGAGAGAGAGAGATATGTATATATCGTTGTGAAAACAACGATCATCGCTGCGCTCTTTATCTGATGTTTGCCGCGAACGAACGATTTGTGAATATCCCTCTTTCATTAAAACAATATGCGCGCTAATCAAATACCTCTTCAGCGTTATTTTATTTCGGCGCAATGCGGGTGTTGATTCGATTGCCATCCAATTGCGGACGCGCGCGCGCGCTTGAATCGGTTAAACACGACGATTCTATGTAATATAGCTGCGACAAAACGACATCTCGATGTCGTTGAAGTTTGAAACGTCGAGCGAAAAAAAACATGTTTCGACGAAGACGTTAGATATATATATTGATTTTTTAAGGCACACATTATAATGCATGTAAAAGTGATCGCGACTTTACAATGATTGCTTGACAGAAATAATGTCTTTCCAAACTTTAACGACTGATTATTTGTCCGATTTCGCCACGACGATAACAAGCTGTCATCGTGACCAAAAAATGAAAAAGCTGTCATCGTGACCGCGCGTTAAACGCATTTAATCATCTCGAAACGGCAATTAAATTTATATCCCCGGAATACGAAAGAATACATCGCGACCCTCTTTCACTCCCGTCGACCGTCACTTTCCGTGTCGATGCACATGTCCAAAGCGGTCACGTTGTATTGCCTTTAATTGTACGTCGTATTTGCCGATATGATTGCGGGGGTAAATAGAGAGCAAAGCCAGAGACGAGAAAGAGAGCGAGCGTGAGAGATGTGGACAGAGGAGAGGCCTTTTCGCAGCTGCCATAGGTTGCGAGTCGCGGTCACGTGCCTTCCTCAAATACGACCATCCCCTAAACACGCTCTCTCGGCTCGGCTTACTGCTTTTCATTTATCCGACTGCCCCTCTCTCCCACTCTACTCACGGTGGTCCCCTTTCACTCCTTGTGCTTCGCTTCTCTGTCGGTCTCTTCCGTCCTGCGCATGTTTCTCCACTCTTCTTTCTTCTCATGTCGCGCACGCTTCACTCTCCGGCATCGACAGATGTCACAGAAGAACAAACATACACATGCACACACACACACATCCGGACGAACTTGTCAGCGATGTCGCCTGTAATCGTAATTAGTACCTTAATCCGACGGTCTCTGAGTACGTCAGAAACATTTGTGGCGGCTTGTGCAATATTAAGTATAATGGATGTTCCTACACTCCGGGGAATAGCTAAGAAGTATCGTTGATTATAAAAGTTTCAATGGAACGTTCAACTGGTGTGTTGTAAAACCATATATATAGCATGAGTTTAATCCCTAAAGCAATTGGTTTGACAAAAATAACGAAGAATACGTGATTGTCTTTTCTTTCTGAGAAAGTCAAGCGCTTCAATAAATAATTAATATTTTATCCAATTGCGCACGTTCTAAGAGAATCTCTGTGAATATTTAAAGTTGCTTATATGAAGACTACTTGTGCGATTCACATGAAAATAGCTAAACCGTTACACTTTCGGCGCCACGAGATTTTTCGATTATGACGTTTTTTTTCGCGATAATTTAATAATTGTGAAATGAAAGAGATTTAATGATGTTGTAATTTCAATTATTGTAATTTCCTGCGCAAGAAATATCGCCCCATCCCTCTCTCTCTCTCTCTCTCTTTCTCTCTCTTTCTCTCTTTCTCTTTCTTTCTTTTTCTCTCTACGTTTCCAATGGTTTGAAAAATCAAGTCACCGCCGGCAGAGAAGGGAAACTCACTCTCGGTGCGGCCTATATCCGCAAAATAATTTCACCCTCAACTCGGTCGGGAGTAGATTCTCATTTCCGGCGCTATTTCACTTCGTGCTTCCTTGCGCACTAGATAGGTGGGGGTATATAAAGGCGAGATTTAAAAAAGTAGAAGACGAAGGACACGCTACGCAGACCCGGGCACGGTTAGCAGAGCAGCAGATGGAGAACGGAGGGAGGTAGGGAGAAAAAAACGAACACAGAGACGTTGAGGCACCTGAACTGAAATTAAGAATAGAACGGCAAAAGCGAGGATAGTACGATGTGTAATCTGCAATCCAATCTTAAGTTAAATGAGAGGAGATGGGAGAGAGAGAAAGAGAGAGAAAGAGACGAACACGGCTCGTGAAAAAGAGAGAAAGAAAGAGAGAAACGCGAGTGAAGGGAGAGACACGGCACACAGGAGAAATGCGAAAGGAAGGGCAGAGTCCTCGGCATCTATACTCTCTCTACTCGCGGAATACTCTCCAAGATTTCTCCAGGATCTCTTCTCGCACCGTCTGCAGAAATGTGGAGAGACAGAGAGAGGAGAGAAAGGAGGGGGAAAAGGAGAAGAGGAAGAAAGGAGAGACAGCACAATGCGCGCGAGGATCGCGAGACATTGTCACCCCTTCCCTCGCATCCCTTCACAGACGCCTTCCGAAGCCACCGAAATCTTGGAGGTTCGTCTTTGTTTCTGGCTTCTCGAGCGTGTGAAAATTCCACCGTGCAAGACGCTATCGGAGTGCAAAGGGTCGTTGAAGATGTTCAGGAAACGTCGTACCGCGCGAATTATTTGAGACTAACGACACTTCCGGCAAGAAAGAAAGAGAGAGAGAGAGAGAGAGAGAGAGAATTTTCCTTCCATTCATCCTCGATGAATTCCTTCCGCGGCAACTTCTCTCCCAATAGGCACATTG
>QVNW01000645.1:0-24941 GCA_014825475.1 Pseudomyrmex flavicornis | reverse complement strand
CAAAGATTTAAGCTACTGCATTTTTGTAGATGACAAATCCTGAAACGATCAATCACTTGACTGATTTCAAAGATAAAACCATAGATCCCGTCACAAAAGCCGGATACCCGTGGCTACTTCATTTGGTAAACCGGATGAATGCAACGTGAGTTCTTCATTAGATACATTGTGTTCGAACTGTGTATATATGAGAAACACACAGACAAAGCGAGACAGCGAGAGAGATCGACACACACACTTACAATCACATATTTTTATTTTATATATTAGAGTAAGTTACGAAGTTACAAATACTTGGGGATATCGCGCAAAAAATGGTTCCTGGAGCGGAATGATCGGGATGTTGGAGAGACGCGAGATTGATATCGGCGGCACCGCTACGTTTCTTGTGGCGGAACGTATCGGTGTCGTGCAATATGTTCAACTGTACACAGAAACATGGTAATTACTTGTGACACTTTAAATGTCTCAGCTGTGTATTTATTATACGTAATATAAAAATGTAAATACAGCCCGCGCTTCATATTTCGACGACCTTTACTGTCGACCGTAAGCAATATATTTTTGCTGCCGTTTCAACAAAGTGTCTGGATAGCAATCGTCATATTCCTCGCTGTAGTTTTTGGTTTGCTTTACACATCTGTCAAATGGGAGTTTCATCAAGACAGCAGAACGCTAAAATCGGCAACTTATTGGAATCAATTAAATCCGAGCGAGCCAACAGTCAGCGATAATTTTCTTATTATTTTAGGCGCATTCACGCAACAAGGTAAAAAAACATCATTTTAATCAACAACAACACTTTCGTATCAAGCCAGCTTGGACGTCAGAAGCTAAAAGCTTTTCTTTAATAAAATCTGCTTTGTGTATTTGTGTAGGATATTCATATGAACCGTACAGAGTCTCGTCCCGAATTGTTACTCTTATGTTACTGCTGGCTTCTCTGAGTCTTTACGCGGCATATACTGCGAATATTGTGGGCCTGTTGCAATCTACCACGAATACTATCAGAACTGTTACAGATCTTTTTAACAGCCCATTAAAATTGGGTGCTCAGGATGTCGTGTACAATCGACATTATTTCAAGGTTGGTGTACGTCAAAGAAATTATGTTCTTTAAAAAAAAAAAAAACGTTAGTAACTTTCTCGGCTCATTCAAAATTGTTACTAAACAGAATCAAATCAAAGACTAAATAATTTTTTTTGCGAAAAATGACAGTCTTTTCAAGATCCTGTTAGAATGGCAATTGTGGAGCAACGAATCGAGCCGAAGGGACGCAAGTCCAATTGGATGTCTCTGGAAGAAGGTGTACGTCGTATAAAAAGCGAACTATTCGCACTTCACGCTGAAGTCGGTGCGGTTTACCAACTGATGCAGGATACATATCAGGAAGAGGAAAAATGCGGTTTAACGGAAATCGATTTTTTGAACGTCCTGTCTCCACTTCTCGTGACACAAATGCAATCGCCTTATTTAGAGATAATAAAAAATGGGTAAGTGACACTTTACGTGTGAATTGTTTTCATGTGTAAAAACATGTTTGTTTAGAACTTGCAAATGTTTCTATAGTGCTTTAAAGTTACGAGAAAACGGACTCAAACAATACGAAGAACATCGTCTGTACACAAAAAAGCCTGTGTGTTCAAGTCAAACTAGCTTTATCACAATTGGTTTTACGGAATGCTACTTTGCGCTAGTCATAATGGGCTATGGAATATTGATCGCCGTAATTATGTTTGTGTTCGAATTTTTGTGGCATAAGAGGTAAAATTTCAAGAGACTTTGATGTTTCTCGTTCTATCGTTATGTTTTCTAAGTAATTTAGTTTCCTCCGCCCTCCCTCTCACCGATTTGAGTGTAATTACACAAATTGACGCGTTTTTGCACAAAAACGAAACAAAAGATTTTGCTTCGCAAAAGCAAGTTATCAAGCGTTACAGATGAAACATTTTCTTTTACAGACAAACCTTACGTGCAGAAAGAACAGCGCTAAATACGGAAATGTGACACCGTACAACTTTATGTAAAATAATTATTTGTTTAAACGATTCTTCTTATATAAGAAAAGCGATTATTACTTTGTACATTATTTTCTTATAAAGTTTAGACTATAAGGAGCTGAAACCTTATTTAGACCTTATTAAAACCTTCAGAGCTAAGATTTACACATATTATTTTCTTAAAATTATTTGTGAAATATATATGTATGTACAAAATGTAATAAATAAATTTTATATAAGTTCTGAGTGGCATATTTTTGACCAAATTCACAAGTATCAAATAAGTAACAAAATAAGCTTTCGAACTCATCAGTCAAAATCAATTCTTAATAGATCATTAAACGCGCGCTGGTAAAAAATGTTCGTAATAATTTTTTGTAAAATCAATCATTAAATCTACCGTACACTCTGGCAGCTCCTCAACACATGTTGCCGGACTACCAGCAAAGCGAGTGAAGGACGGCACGATAGTTTCCGGTGGCACAACAGCGCCGTCTTCGATGTAACAGCAGTCCTTCAGGACAGATCGTCTTCCCTTTAATAAAATAATGAGTTTTCCACTTGTTATTTAACACAAAATGTATGAAATAAATGTACATTATACATACAATTAAGGCATTTTTTCCTATGTAGACATGGGAACCAACTAGGGCTGCATTTACAACTGCTCGCTCTCCCACAAATACGTGATTTCCCATAGTTAGAGGAAAAAAGGCTATCCTAGTTTTGATAAAAAAAGTTTATAAATTTGAAACAGATCGTGCTGTGTGTTTATTATATGTTTAACATGATTGACCATTTTGTAACATATTGAAAAATATATTCTACACTAGTAACATGATCAAAACTTTCAATTTACCCTCTGCTAAACTTCTTGAAAGGTGGTCGGATTACAGCATTCTTGCTGATAATACAATAGCGACCTGTTCTAACATTAGCTAAATCACCTCTAATGATAGCATCAGACTGAACTATCACTTTCCCATGCAATACGATATTTTGTGAGCCACACAGTACGGTTAGCCTGCTTACTTTGTTTCCTGACGCCTACAATGTCAAACAAAATGAGGTTATGTTTCAAACATGAATAATCAAATAAAACTATAAAATATCGTTTTCTCTTGTAATAATAAGATAAGAAATGTTACTTTCAACGTGACATTATTATTCTGACATTACCGTCTCAACATATTCAGCTTTGTTGTAATAAATATCCTGCGGCTCCATAGCACACTTGATTTGACGCACAGCTGACCCTGTGAACAGTGTAGTACTGGACACTAGACGTAAACAAATATATCAATCACTGCAAATGCTACTTCTAATACGATTTTCTCTTGTAGGAGTTGTAGGAATATTTATGTTGTTTTGTCTAGCGAGAAGTGTTCGTGCTCAGATGTATCGAAACATGTCGAGTTACGCTGGAATATATTCTGTAGCGTATGTCACAGTGCCGGATAATACAGTAGCGAAGAAAATAGCACGGTAAGAAAAAATATAAAAATACATCAACAAAAAATACATCAATTATGCATAAACATTCCATTTCTAATACAACATCATTTTCAATAATAATTTTTCTTTTGTCAAGTGGTCTGGTCGAAAATAAATTAGCTGCCTGTGTTAACATTATTCCACAACTTCTTTCTATGTAAGTAGTTCTTATCCTGTTTTACTTTACATCTCCAATATTATGATGTTAGACAGGGAAATTTCATAGCATGACAAAAAGCTATTTGATATATTTTTATATAAAACTTATGATGTATGTTCATAAATTTCTTACTCTTGACATCATAATTTGGCATGCAACAAAAGTATACAAAACAGGAGTGAGATAAGTTACAAATAACTTTTGTCACTATAGATACGAATGGGAAGGAAAAATACAAGAGGATCCTGAACTTTTATTAGTAAGTAACAAGTATTGAGTTTCGCACTTATGTATTAAGAAATAATACAGCTATTTTTACCTTACAGATGATAAAAACTAGAACAGAAAAAATAGATGCTCTAACAAAATATGTAAAGTAAGTTTATTAGTATATATATGTGTGCTTTGTATTCAATTTTTCTAATTAAATACTGGTTTTATACAGAGAGAATCATCCATATACAGTTTGTGAAGTAATTTCATTGCCTGTAAGTTAATTTGCATTTTTTCCTTATTCTGTACTATATTGCTTTATATGATTGTTTTCTTCAATATGGAGAAACATTTGTCAAATATATACAAGAAAATATGAAATTGTTAGATCATTTTGATATCTAATTAGATATAATTTAGATATCATTTTGATATCTAATTGATTCTCAGTCAAAAGTACACATTTGATATTAAAGTTTTTTTTTATTATAAGTATATAAATATGCACATATGTTTCAGATACAAAATGGAAACAGCGATTATCTGAAGTGGGTCGGTGAAATAGTACCGCCACTTGATCAAAATGCTCAAGAAAAAGAAAATGTGTAAATGTAACTCATTGATTTTGAAAAAGTCACTAAACTTCTATTTCTTCTTAAAGCTATAATCTATATTGAAATAAAGTATAATGATCCATAATGATTAAAACAATATATAAATAAATACTTAATATATGTATATAGAGAAATTTCACATCAAACACATCAAACACATCAAACATAATCCTCACTTACAATACTTATGATTGTGTGTACGTCCATAGTCATTAATATTAAATAATGATCAGTCATTCAAAATTTCTATGTTGTGTACACCATCCCTTATAATAAAATTATAAAATCGGTTCTGCGAGAAAGCTTCATATGATAATCGTCGATAGTAATCACCTGCCTGCAAAAAAAAATGCTCACAAAGACAGAAGCTTCTTTTTCTCTTGCAGAATCGAATTTATAATAAAGACTGATGCACATTACAAACATTTACGCATAACAAGTTTAACAGTTATTAAAATACATAACTTAATACGAATATAAATATATATATATATAAAGTAAGGCACGTCTCAACATTTTGTTTTTCTCCTTCCATGTCGAAATTTCAACAAAACAGTACTTTTCTTAATTTTCATAATATTTATTTGATTGTACTAACTCAGATTAATTTACCATCATATACTGCGTGCAACTGTCGCTGTTCAGCACTAATGTTTGAAAGTTTGGACGGGAAAACCGTTCTTCTTCTTACAGTTCGCGAAACAGCTGCATGCGCAGTATGTCATTATATATCCTGATTAAATTCATGCGGCCAAAAGAGTGAACAATAATTTAATAATTTTTCCTAAAACAATTGTTTAAAATAAAATTCGATTTATCTCTCCAAACAATCCCCACTCCTGTCCTTTTTGATTATGATATCGCACAAATGTAATGAGTCTCTTTTCTTGCAACACTTGAATAAGATAAAAGTTAAATCGCTAAATTAGATAATTACTGTATTTGGTATTGCAAATAAGAGACGTCGGAATGTTCTTTATCTTATAAATTTCTATATTTGATTAATGCGATCAGCTTTACTTGTTCAGATTTACATCTCCGACCTCTCAGTTTTGCAATGCCAGATAGTAGTTTAAAACATTCTTCTATATACGCGCACATAAAACAACCACTTTATATAATGTGTTGTTAACTGATAAAGAAGCGCATTGTGTTGTATATATCGGATTAAACGTGAAGAATAAAAAAAACAGACGATATGTTTGATTTTGAATTAAAATGATTCTATGTATAGCTAACCAATAAAATAATACGTACATATCCCTATTCCTTTCAAAAGCTGACAACGATGTTTGTTTTATTATATTTAAAAAACTAAGATTTTTGCTAATATAAAATGTACTCAGCAAACACCGTGTCGTCAGATTGGAAGCAAATGTCAACAGACATTTTGCTTCCAATATTTGTCTAATATATATATTAAATATATATATATTAAATATATATTTTTAAAATATATATATTAAATATATATTTTTATTTGTTTTCTATACCAATTTCAAATAATTAATAAAAAAAATCAATTGCGCGAAAATTACGAATCTTTATCAGCTTTGCGCTATAAAAAAATCTAGATCTAGACAAAAACAAAGAGAATTTTGCGATTTATGCTAATAAATAATAAACAATAGTTTAAAAGACTGATGTTGACAAACGCAAGTTATCATTAACTTCTTCCGTTTTCATAGCCTGGGTAAATCTTTAATAATATCGCTTTCAATTTTTCATTAATTAGTACTTCGTATTCTTTACCTAAATGATAGCGAC
The DNA here is from genome assembly GCA_014825475.1 of Pseudomyrmex flavicornis. Lineage (NCBI taxonomy): Eukaryota > Metazoa > Arthropoda > Insecta > Hymenoptera > Formicidae > Pseudomyrmex > Pseudomyrmex flavicornis. The sequence goes on along the minus strand of QVNW01000645.1, from coordinate 18,692 downwards.
ATGTAGGACAAGAATATAGCTCATGGGAATTGAAAGTCTGTATTAAGCATGTAAAACAAATATTGTGTACGCAAGGAAGAGTTACCGGTTGATAAACAATATCCAAACAGCAAGGGCAGTTAAATCTGCAAAATTGATATATCAAATTAAGTCAAGTTAAATCAACGTGATTAAATTAAAGAAAAAATTAATGTATATTATTTCAAGTATATTTAAACTCACCTTTCTAAAACACATTTTTGAAAAGCGAGTTTTCCATCAGACAATGCCGCCATACAGTCAGCCCACACTTTAGCATTCTGTTTATCATTGTTTATTAAATTCTTCAATTCTTCTTCTAAAGTGTAGGTTTTTTTCATTTTTTTAAAAGGCGGCTGAATTTTCGATATATCATTTGTTAGTTGATATCCTTCGGGATATTCCAGTTCTAAACCGAGTGAAGCAATCCTCGCTTTTCCTTCTGCAGTCCAAGGCGCAGGAGTTGAATCATCTCTTCTTATTATATACTTCCACATGATCAAACCATCTTTATTCTTCTTTGGAAAATATTTTACTACTTTATATATACCGTCGTATCTGCGACAGAAAAATAAGATTATAAGTAAAAATAAAAAAGATTAAAAAGATAATATATATAAATATATGTATATCCGTAAAATAAGAAATAACAATATCTGATGTACCTGTAACCTTCCTTTGGTGCATATTTGTTCCCTAATTTAGAACTGCGCACTACTCGGAGTGGTATACCTCCCTTCCAATTCTTGGCTGTAGCACCACTTGTGTTGAAAGGAGCGTTGCAATTTAAAGCCAATGCCTTGTTCATTTTAGTTAATTGCTGATCTTTACTTTGCTTAGCAGTCCTCTTGTTACCTAAATCGATTTATGTGAGTCACACTTTTTCTAAACTTGATTTCCTAACTGATTTATACAATACCTGATAGATCTCTGCCGCCGGATCCAGTATATTGAAACTCGTCGCCTGTGTCGTAATCGCTGTCGTCATAAAGACCTGATACAACAATAGAATATGCGCAATCGTTTTCTCGTCCATGAATGCCACCTATTTGTGATCTGTGTACTCCCATCTCCAAGACCTGTTTATTAATATTTGTTTTTTTTTTAATATTTATATAACTGATAAGATATGTGTGAGAACAACTAGGTGGAATGTTCAAAACAACTCACTTGAAATCTATAATACCAATTTGTGCCAACTTCTATACCAGGAACTGGACCACGATGAGTTTTAGGAACAATAGTGCATTTATTTCTTGCACCAACACAAGCCATGCCATTTCCCCAATCTTTTTTGCTTTTTTCTTTATCTTGTTCAATAGGTCTTTTTCTTGAGATTTTTAGTTTATCACCTGGCTAATAGGAAAAATTATACTTTTTTTATATCTTCTATTATTTAGCAGTTATTTTTAATGAAATTTATCTTGAGACATCTTAGATGCATATATTACCTTAATAATTTCAGTTTCATCAGTTTTGCATTCAGGACAAAACCACTCATCTTCCTCTGGAACTTTTACTAATGGTGGTTTCAAACATTCCAAGTGATATCCATATTGACACTCATCACATATTAATATACGATCTTCATTTTTTTTCCCAGCACACACTTTGCAACCACACTCTGAACATTTTCGACGAGGATTATCCATACAATATTGACAAGCAGGAACAACAGGTCTATGTGTACCATTACTGATCATAAATGTTTCATCTTCCATAGTTCTCTCAGTCAACAACTTAGGTTTTTCTATCATATAGATGTTTCCTTTAGGTATAATATTGTCCATTTCAAGTTGATCACTGATTTAAAAAAATAAGAACACAAAAATGGAGGATGCAACAGAAAAATGAAAACAGAGAAAAATTCTTTTATATAACATATGATGTATTTCTCACACATAAACAGAAAAAGAATAAAATCCAAAAACTATGTAAAAATACATACTTTCTCATGTGAAATATTCCAGTTAATTTTCCATCTTGCTTTATTTCAGTTACTGTAAAGTCATACCACAGTCCAATATGTTCTGGCTCTTCCATATTATAATTGATCATTACTTTCTGACCAATAGATAATTCACTAACTTGTATTTGATGCCTAGCACGAGGCCGTATATATGTTTCAGGTACGTTAAAAGGAATAGCTTCATTATCAAACTCCCACAATACATTATAAAGAATCTCCTCTCCTTCTTTTAAAATTTTTTGTATAGTAGCTTCAAACCAGACACTATGCTCTTTGTCAAAACAGTCTACAGCATCATTAACTTTATAATACAAACTTTCTGCATTCTCTTCAACTTTTTGTGGCGTCACTTGTTTCTTTAATGGCTGATCTCTTTTTACTTGTTCTTCTACTGATTTTTTTTGTAATTTAGGTTTGCTTATCTTTTTCTGTTTTTCTACATTTTCTACATTTTTACTAGATGTTGGTTCATTCCCTATATCAGTTATTCTTTTCAAAAGCTGTATCACATCATTCAATTTGATGTTATAATCATAAATTGTATAACAATCTTCTAATTGTTTGCCGCCAAAAAATAGTCTTTGCAGATCGGTTTTGACATTCATTTCTTTTTCGATTTCATGCTAAAAATTAGAGATCACATAATCATTGAAACGTAGTTGTAATAAAATAGATAAAAAATATTTTACATCTATATTTAATGTGTAAATACAAATATTTCATATTTCATTACACATATACTATATATAAGATTACAACATGAAACTCACGTAGGGTCTTGCTCGAAATTGTTTCTTATCTAACAGCTTACCTTTAAATCTTCTATCGTAGCTGTTTTGGAAATTGATATAAGTTTTTCCTCTTTTCCATCTACTGTTCTCACTCTCACGTACATGATTGCAACTCTCCTCAACTCCTCTAAATCAAAGATGTGCAGAAAGACGACGGTTTGGCGCAGTTTGGCGGTTTTCAAAAGCACCGTTTATATTTGTCAGGTTTGGTTTGATGTCGTCTTATAAATACTGGTTAAAGGTTAAAGCTGGTTTCATTATTTCTGCAAGTTAACTGAAGTTGGCGAAACGATCCTAGAATTTCTAATCAATGCACGTAAAATCTCCCGAGAATCTCTCTATCGCTATTGGCTTGTTTATGTTTCTTTTTTCTGTCACTTAGGCAACTAAGGCGCTATTAATGTCTATTACAGCACAAAAATACTGACTGTAATAATCTATGGATATTTAGTCACAACTACACTAAACTCGCCGTAAAGCACCATAAAGTGCAGTGGGGGTGGAAAAATGTGTCAAACAATTGTCAAATATTTACATATGTACGTGTTAGCTGAATCGGGAGAAATAATATAATAAATATAAAATGGCAGAGAATGAAGTAGTATCCGATAGCGATGAATGTCTTGTTACAGAAGCTATTAATTTAGATATTGAAGAGGTATTCATATATTTTAACACACACATATACAAACAATTATGCATGCAACATACGATTTCTCTCTCTCTCTCTCTCTCTCTATATATATATATATATATATATGAAAATAAAAAAATAAAATTTTTTTAAATTCTATATCTTATCAAAGAAATTCTTTTTGTATTATTTACTTTTTTTATTGTATATTATAAAAGATATTATTTATACAGTATAGTTGTAATATGTACTAAAGTTTATTAAAAAAAAAGATACAATACTTTCATGTCACTATAATTGTTTTTCAGTTAGATAACACAGAATATGCAATACCAACTTTGAATGAATTACCTACTTTAGAGAGTATATTAATGGAACCTGATTATGAGTCGCTATCAGATACAGATGATGATATTGGTATATCAATAGGAGAAAAACTTGGTAGTAGTGAGACAACTAGCATTAGCAGTCACTTATCATTAAATTCGTTAAATAAGTCTTCCAAAACTTATCAGAAAGCATCTCTGGGTATTATTTTAAGGCATGTTATACTCAAAGGAATAACATCACAAATTGTATCGGCTAGTGTAAGCAGTTGTATCTTGTTTATTCTATAAAAATTTATAAATTTGAAAAATATAATTTTTCAAATTACATGTTTTTAATAATTGTATCAAATATATATACATATATTTGTATCTATTGTACAAATATAAAAACATATAGAAATATTACTATATATTTAGGAGAGAGTCAATGCTGGTTTAGCTAGTGCAGTTGCAGCTGGAGGCAACATGTTAGTAATTGGTACCAGTCATGGTTTAATATTGAGCTTTGATTCTTCACAAACATTACGTTGGTGCGATCAAGAAGCAAGACATCAAGGTTCTGTTTCTGCTCTTTGTTTTAATCATGAAGGCAGTAGAATACTGGCTGGTTTTGTCAGAGGACATATCTTGATGATAGATAGCAGTAATGGAAAAGTTTTACGAGTTCTTACAGATGTACATCCACTTGACACTGCTGTGTTACATGTTAAGGTATAATTATTTTTTTAATCAGTATACGTGCATTAGTTTAATACTTAGAAAATTGTTTAGTATTAATTAGCCATTTAAATTTGACTTGAATTTTAGTTCACAGATTCACCAAAAATAGCTCTATGTAGCGATAGTGGCGGTTCAGTGTTCGAATTGAATTTTACTAGAGTAATGGGTGTAAGAGGTTGTGACAGTAGATGTTTGTTTAGCGGCTCCAAAGGCGAAGTGTGCACTCTAGAGCCTTTGTTACTGAATCATTTGCCGTCACATCCATTGAAAAATTATACTTTAGTAGCAATGGCAACATTATCAAAGGTTTTCTTAAGCAAACAAATTGAAAATTGTAATTAATTTTTTGCTTAGATATATTTATAATTCTATTTTTACTTTGTATAGGTAATTGTTGTTTGCATAAAACCACGAATGCGAGTTGTACTGAGCCATCCGTTAACTGGTTCCCCGACAGCGGCACCGCAACTATCTTGGCAGTTAGTTGTTATACAGACAGCTGACGGATCTCGCGTGATCGATCCGGTATTAGCGCTCGCGAGAGACAACGTGGTGCATTTTTACCAAGTATTGCCATAATATATAATTACGTTATATATCTTGTTTATTAAACGCGTTGAATGCCGAGCTATAACTTTTGCTATTAAAAACAACACGATTGAATTATATAATATTATCACACACTTTTTAGAGAAAGAGAAAGGAGCCTGATATAGAAACGCATTCAGTCGAGAAATATATCATGGTTTATTTGTTGCACACAAAATTCTTTTTATTAATTTAGATGTCGCCGAAGTTATCTCTACTACTGTGACTCCCCCTACCTACGGCATTCAACGTGTGAAGAATATTTACCAAATTAAAGAATATTGTCTATTGACACAAGGTATACACCGAAGGTGGTTCGCGGGTAAAGTTGTCTCCTCTTCGGAGAATGACGCTACCATACACGATAAGCAACTTGAGATGGTTAAATCCAAGATCTCTTATAATACTGGATGCTCAAGAAAAGTTACATTTGCTGGACGTAAGAGCGCAAGATAATTTGGAGACGCTGGACATGAGTTATGTTGGTATTTCTTACGCCTCTAGTCACTTTAAAGGATTGTCCACTGGTGGAAACGTTTCGAAGGTGCGAAAAGCGTTGTGACGCAGATGAAAAAAATATTGTATGTCATTTGAGATCGTATACATGAGAAATACGAATTTTGTGCACAGGCAATGGCGTTGGCCGGTGAACGAGCATGCTACAACACTGTTGTAGTTTTCGGTACGCAACTATTGTTATTAGGTACAAAGAGTTTACATGTCATTTGTATAAGAACATGGACGGAGAGATTGCAACATTTGGTTGCACAGGTTGGTGTTTGACAGTAGGATCTAGAATGTCCAAAAAAACAGTTATCTAGACTTCTTTACTGTCTTCTTCGCGTCACTACTTCTGTTTTTCGCGGTTAAGAGAAAAACTTTTATATGACTTTTCATCATAAGAGATATTTTTTTCTAAATCGCGAGAAACAGAAACAGCGACAATAAGAAGACTCTAATGAAGTTAAGATAATAACATTGGACATTTTACTGTTAAAAAGATACAGAATATTTTTGCAATTTAGAGTGGATATGTAATTATTTTATTACTCATTTTAGAAACGTTTTCCTGAAGCGTTAGCGTTAGGTCTTTCCTTTTATCGAGACAAGGGAAAAGCTGTTATCGGTCTTCGAGGTTCCAAGCAACGTCGCAGTCAAATCGCGCGTGAAAAAGTTTGCGAAATTCTGACGCAGTATATGGACGAATTGAATCAGTGTTTGATAGAAGAAAATACAGACTACAATATGATAGTGCTCACTTGCGTCGATTACTGTATTCAATTGGATTATTTCGATCTACTGTTTGGAAAATTATGGGATATGGTTTTTGAATCTGAAAAATTAAAAACGAGTTATTTACACGCACTCGAAGCTCCTTTGTTGGATGGAAGCCTTCCTCCGAGACTGCCACCGTTAATCGCCCAACAATTGATTACTTTGTATAATCAGGAAAATAAAGTAGAATCATTGGAAGCAATCGCGGTTCTACTCAGTGTGGACTGTTTAGATATTCATCAAGTAAGTTCAGTGTTTGATTTGCTGGCATATGCAGCATTTTATATGCAGGGCTGAACACTGAATTTTCATAGGTAACGACAATTTGTCGTCAACGAGGACTTTGGGAAGCGCTGATTTATTTACAGATAACGGCGCTTGGTGACTTTACAGCGCCTATACATCAATTAATGCCAATACTTCAAAACTTCTTGCGCGATTCGACAGCTGTTCTTTCCCGAGACTGTATAAAACTCGGTAACGCCATCCTAGTTTACACTAGTTGTTGCCTAGCTGGCCGTGGATTTCCCAAAGATGAGCTTCCCGAAGATATGCGACAAAAAGCGAAAGCAGACATCATGAGAGCTTTGCTCTCTCAACATTCCAGTTTAGCGAACGACATGGAAAGACAATATCCGTACTTGAGAACGTTGCTGCAATTTGACGCAAAGGGCTTTCTCGATGTTGTGGCCATTGCCTTTCAGGAGCCAGAATTTACATCCGAAATGGGTCTGCGACATCGACAGAGACTCATAGATATTTTGTTGAGCATTGTTATGCCAAATACGCCACTTAGTCCGAAGAGTAACGATTATATTACGAACGAACAACAATTTATGGTGCTTGTGTTCGTGGCAAATGAAGTATCTGAAAGTACTGTTATCCTGGAATCTAGTACGTTAAATAAAATGGTAGATATGTTGTGCGTAGATTCACAGGCTGAATCATTGAAAAATTTTAAAACCGAAAGAGAAAATGCTATATTAGGACTGTTGCATTCTAAAAAGCTATGTAATATTTCCGATAACACCTTACTAAGTTTAACAAATAGGGCGGGTTTGTAAGTATTTTTTCTTTTACGCTTTCTTTTTTGTTTTTGTAATGTTTTACATTTTTTTGCGATCGCCACGGTTACACATAACACATACATTTATATCGCACGTTATTATTACGATAGTTTGTTGTTGCAGTGTGAGAGTTGCGGAGTTGCTGTACAGCGCGCGAGAGGATTGGATAGCTGTGTGTAAATGTATGATCTTAGAGCCATCGAGAAATCACGACATTTGGCCTTGGCTCGAGAACTTGCCAATCGCTTCGTTGGACCAAGTTATATTGGCTCACGCATCGACCCTCATGACAATCAACGCGAATCAGTTTGCTACGATTGTCGCAACGCGACTGCACAGCAAAATTGATGCGATATTACAAAGTTTCAATGATAATAAAAGCTTGCAATATAAACTGCTAGGAGCGTTGTATCGAATTGCGCAGGACAAAGAAGATGATATTTCTCTGGATTTAACTACCGAACACTTGGAGAGATATTTGGCACTGATGTGCGAATTAGAACCGGAACATGTCGTTACTCATTTGAACGGACCGCATGGATGTAGATTGGACGAAGCATTGAAGATCGTTCGAAAATACAATTGCAAAAGCGCAGAGGCAGTAATGTTGGAAAAGTTGGGTAGTTATCAGGATGCATTTAATCTCTTACTGAAAGAATTTGAGCAACAAGTTACGATGTATCGACAAGGTGATGTTTCGGAAAATGAGACGATATACGCTGCCATGCAGCTTGCAGGATTATGTCGAAGATCGGCAGGAAATCTGGACTGGATGGCTCTTGTAGAAGCCGTGTTTCGATCGCATTCGGAAAACAGTACAGAGAAGGCAGACAAATTGAGCAATAAATTGTTAAGATTAATTCTAGAATCTCTGAGCGGTATGTCTGTTCTATCAAATATACTCGAGCAAATCTTGAAAAATCCATTAGCGATGAGCGGCACGATGGGTGATTTACGACAGTTGTTGTCTGGAGTTCTCACTCAATCGCGATACGAGCAAACCCTAGTCGAAACTACCGCTCGTTTAACAAGTTTAGAACTTCACAAAACTTTGAAAAAATCCTTGAGGTATGCGAAAAAAAAAAACAAATTTATAGTATAATACACGCGAGATATAATATTAAGATTCTTCTATTAGATCAGAAAATTCGTGAGATTTATGAAAAATCCGTCTTTCAATCAGGCATTTAAATAACTAAAAGCGTGGATTGTATCGATGCGCTTTACTACACCGATTCTTTGTCAATCACCGTAAAATAAATCTCACGAACCGCATATCATAGCTGATATTATTTTCATGTGTACATAACGCAATTAGGAACATGTATATGTTTTGCCGCTCTCAGGGATGCTGGCAGAGCATGCGGCAACATTTCCATAAATTGTTGCGTGTGCAGACAACCATTGTCGCACTGTAGCGATTATGTGGTGGTGTATAGCTGCGGTCACGGGTATCATTCGATGTGTATAGGTGAACCTAAGTCGTGTTACAAATGCATCAACATGAAGGGATGGGCGCCTATCGTAACTAATGTCACGCACGTCGTTCATCAACCTCCGCCGGTTAGTTGTAAAGAATTTCTTATTACGTTGCCTTTATTCCTCCGCAAGCAAACTCAGGTTCATTTTTAATCCATGGATTTTTTACTTTTCACTACTAGACAATTAAAAAATAAACATTGTTTTGCAAAAGTAGAATTTGCGTCACGGAGGTGGAAGATCAATGACCCCGAGTTCGCGTTTGCTGTCAGAGGATTTACCTATGGAATTTTTTGCACCACTCTCCCCTACATTTATTTATTACAGAGAAAGAGACAGCTTTTTCCGCCAGAATTTCTACGCCATAAAGATGTCACATTAAGACTGGCACCACCTTGTTCTATACCTGACCTCGAGGGCATCCTTTAATCTAGTCTTTGACTATCGAGAGAAAATGATGATCGTTTGTAAGCGGTATGTAGTATTTTTGAGATATATTGAGAGATAAGTGTATGTGTGTGTGTGTACACACCACATACACAATATATTTCTATGTTAGATCTTGATATTACGATCTGTTTATTTTTGCGCAATGCATTATGTAATAACTCGATGTAAACTCTATCCTTGAGATTTTAGTTGTTGACGTGCACTGATTATAATTGCCAAATACAAATTATTTACTGAAGAAAAATATCAAGTATCATGATTCTTTATACACAATGTATATCATGTTTTATTGTTTTTCTTCATATTTTTACATTACTCACTTAAACGCGAGACATGTGATTTTGCACAGCTTCTATGCTGTTTTCATGGTTGGTGTCAGTGAAATATTTTCCTATTCTGGGTTTGGTTTTAATGATAAATACTGGTTTTCTCGGTGCATTGTCCGCTAGTATATGATGTGGATCTATAAATTCACTGCCCAATAATTCACCAGTGAGAAGTTTTGCCACATTTATGAGAACATCCAATTCTGAACAATTGGACCTGTTAATTGGTAACAGTGTGATAGTAGAAACATATCTGTCTATAGTAGATTCTAACTTCATAAGAAATGGAATCAATTTCGATATAGCTAAATAATGTTGTAACTGTAAAGTAAAATTAATTTATATGAGATACTTTAAAAATTTCTATATAAATGTGTGAGTGGCAAGCATGCGTGCATATGTGTATTTCAGTAGATTTGTTTACACAACATTTAAAATTGCATAAGTACATGCCTTGTCATCACATCGTTCTAGATTGCTCAATAGATTCTCAATTTCATTGAGCAAAGTATAACATCTGGCAAGTTGTTCACAACTGTCTGCAACATATTTGCTTTCATAAATGCGTAGTGACTCTTTTGTCAAAAACTTTTCTTTCTTTATTTTATCGAGAAGCAACGATAAGGGTACTCCTGATTGCACACGACTACCCATTCGAATCTTGGAATACTTTCTATAGACCTGTGTGTTCATTCAATAAATATTTGTACAATACAAATACAGAAAGTAAACACATAAAACCTACCTGCTTTTTAACAGAAATCCACAAAGTGGCAACTTCGTTTATAAATTGTTTGAGATCATTATTACAAGTATAACTTTCAGATAAATATAGTAATGACTGGAGTTTATCTGTTACCGTGCACGACAGTTTACCAAACCACTCGAGTTTGTCACGAAATTTAAGATTGACGTTGAAACTTTCGGTTTTGAGAATACTTACCTGTTAAAAAAATAAAAAGGATATTATTACAATGTGATGTGTGTGTACGTAACATACACATATCATTATTATTCCACCAATAACAAATGTAATACACGCAAATATGTATGTGTCGAAGTTCCACGACAATATTTACTTACGGTTTTTTCAAGAATTTGTGTGATTTCATAAATTGAAGTGACATTTGTCGCCATAACAATATTCTCATGAAAGTTATTTTGAGTATAAATGTAGTTCCTTTGCGTCAAATTGACTGTAATAAAATGAATGCATTTCTAACTAAAGCCAACGTGCGATAGTCTTATTTTTCCAGATGGTAGATACACGTACATTTCTTTATTAAATGTTTATGTGGCTACAATAACCTTTCGTAAATATAATATAAAAGACTTCCGGCCGATTTTCTCATCTCACTTTTGTTGATAAATGTGCTACTATATGTTATTAGTGTATATAGTTCACATCACACGTATCATAAATTGGTAAAGAAATAAACAAACGCATTTATCGCGATAAGAGTGAGATGAAAATGCAGACCATTATTTTCTTCTTTTTTCTTTACATAAATCTGGCGTTATTAATTCTTTATAAGCACTTCTGTGTGTGTATGTGTGTGCTCACATATCATTATCTAATGTACATACAATTATACCTAAAATATTATATCATTACTAGTAACATATTTTTTTAACTCCTACACTGTAGGAGTCTTACGGCATTAGTTATTTTTATTTATTTAGTTATACATGCATACGAGCTTATCTCAATAATTGCAGTAAAAACATTTCGCACTTGCTGTCAGAGAGAGAAAATGAGTGTGAGTGAGTAAGTGAGAAAGAGAGAGAGAGAGAGAGAGAGAAAATAAATGAAGATGAATCAATAATTATAGTTTGTAATGTTATTTTTATAGAAAAGGAAGAGTTGGAAGAGACTTATCGAAAAAAGGGCGCAAGATGGATTATACAACACATAATTTAATTACTGCAAATTAAGAAACGGGTTAATATATAGCCAAACTTTTGTTGACAAGTTCTTGGGATCAAACTCGCTCTCTAACTCTCTTTCTTCAATTAATGTCTAGAGACCGACAAGATTAGAATTTTATCAACAAACATAGAAAGAGCAAGAATATGAAAGACAAGCATATAGGAGTTTGACTATAAATTTTATGTAATACTATCAGCGTTGGCTTTTATTAGTCCTTTTTTCTTATTTTGTTTCAATCTTCTAGAGCTCATAAGCAAATTTGTTTTTATAAAGTTAAATTTGTATATAGAGTATTTCCGGACTGGTTCCGGAACATCGAAGATACTGATTTTTCGTGCAAATAAAAAAAAATTATAAGTCGGAAATACAGAATAAAAAGTTTCGTAGAAGTTTCTGTTTAAAAAAAAAAATGAATTGAAACATATTGAAAATAACATGTTTACATTTACTTTAACAAATAAAATAAAAAGTTTTTTAAAGCGGACTTAGAGTCGATTTTATCATTTTTGATTAAGTTAATCGACCGATTAATTGTCAAATGATTAGACAATTCTATTAAACAATTAATGTATCAATTCCAACGGAATAATCGACCGATTAAGTTAATCAGAGAACGTTCCTCAATCATCGTTTTGTGATTGACTTATTCTAGATTTATTGTAGATATAAAACTATATACCAATCACAAGCAGCAATCATTGAGCGATGGTTATTAGAACATTATTTAACCGTAACAAAATGTAAATATGTTTTCAAGATTTAAATTTTCTAGAAAACGCAAAAAACTTTGTACAAAAAAACTTATATTCTACATTTTCGACTTATATATACATAATCAGTATCTTTCTCAGTATATCTTTCTCTTTACAATTGTATCTATCGATTCAGGTGAGAACATCTTGTATAAATATTTTAAATATTCTTAAATACAAAAGTAAAAATAATATAAACTTCTTTTCATGACTTAAGTATAACATTTAGAAATTTATTACTAAACCAAGTGTCTCTGATATATTGCAACAAAGATCATCTATCAACATGTATTGCTGACAAAAATTATTATGCTGTTTCGTCATACTTGTATAAAACGAATAAAGTATAATAAAAACAAAGTGTGTATATATGATTTCCTGGATTTGACGTTTTAATGTAATTTGAAAATAACTTGGAGCCAGAATATGTTGTATATATATTTGCTTTTTTATTCATTTATTTTAGAAGCTTATTACTTATGTCCATAATTCTGCAAGCAAGCTATTTAAATAACAAGTATATTAAGATTTTTAAGTCAGTTTATATTTACTGATATATTGATATTTTTGCATTTTAAAGTCAATAATAGTGGCAATTATTACACATCTCGAAACTATAGTCAGTTCTTCTTATTGTGTGTAATTAAAAGAAAAGTAAAATTTCTATAACAATCCACGTTGAACACAAATTGGTACAATTAGTGATACTTGTCCTCCATGGACAATCACTTATACACATAAATGTGTACCAAACTTTTACGTGAAGGCAGAAAATACCACAAGGAACATATAAAATAGTTTTTTTAAATTGTGTGTGTGTATATATTTGTATACGTGTAAATAATCACCTGTTGAACCCCAGACAATTGTGACAATTTTTACACTTGACAGTTTATTCCCAAATTAATACTGAGAAACTGTATCTAGTGAATAAGAATGGAGTATACAGTCTATAAAAAGCTCGCTCTCTCGCTCTCTCTCTCTCTCTCTCTTTCTTTCTCTTCTTGAATATGTTTTTATTTATTCTCGTCTAACGTTCACACCGTCGACAATTACGAGAGTGAGCGTAAATGTGACATTTATGTATATCTATAACGATATTTATTATTATTATTACAATATGACTGTCTATAACTCCCATGCCGCGAACGCGCATAGGTTGTATTATAGAAACGTCTTCGATTATGACTGTTATTAACTGACGATCGATTTAGTAATCGACGATCGAAACAAGGTTTGTTTTGATACTCTTGGAATGGATTATAAATCGTAGATCTCTCTTCGTAAGATCGACGATTTGTGTGATTTTTGACTTTCTTCGTTCGACCTTTGTCCATTTCTTCGTCATCCGCATTAAAATGGCGTTTACGTTCTTCTCGTCTTTCATTATCAACATCTCGGTCAAGCTGCGTTTTACTGCCATTCCAATTTGTTACTAAAAATTTAGAAGACATATAACTTTTATGTGTATGTTTTACATATATATACATATACATAAAATTTTGTAAAAATATATTATTAAATATATTATTAAAACACACACTTAGTTATACTAACCTGAAGAACTCGCGTATCCTCGATTCGTCATTTTCAACAAATATGAAACAGTGTCCGAGCGATTGGTGCCGTTAAAATCTCGCACATCCGCAGCACTCAGTGTTGCACTATTTTGATTTAGCTTTGTATCTTCCCTAAAAAAAACCGAAAAAGCATAAATTACTATCTCAACTGTCAAAAAGTATATATAAAGCGAACATAATATATACGTGAAAAAAAATATTTACTTGGCATCTGAAAGACTCCAACCGTTAGTCGCTACTCCAGAAAACGCGGAAGATGTATCTTTAGAAACTTGCCAGGTCTTAGCACTGGCTTTTGTAGACACATTTTCTTCTTGTACATCTTTAGTTCTTATACATTGGACGCGCCACGTATTCTTGTCTCGTTCCGACTGACTTTTCGTTTCTAATTTCCCATTTTGATGCTTCGGCAAGCTTACTCGGCCGTTAGTATTATTAGATCCATTTTGTGATTTTGTACATTGTGTAACTGTGGCTTGCGTCGTAACAGCTGATACGCCGTTAGTATTGATCTTGATGTTGGTTCTCTCTTTACAATTAATAATTTTCGACGCATCCTTCAAAAGAGAAGAGTTTGGCACACCATTCGTAGCATTGATTCGGACTAAAGCATTTGACGTTTGATTTTTCGAACTTCCTATCCCGGAGGGATAACTGTCTTCTTCTTCGCTAGAATCGTAAGGTACCAAGCTATTCCCATTTGAAATCTTTCCATTCTTAATATACGACTTATCGTGTATCTTTTGTGGTAAATGATTAACAGTGAATTTTTCTAGAGGAAGGCTTAATTCTATACTTTTTTGCTGTGGCAGCTGTGGACCAATTAGTGTCGGTTTACTCGAATCATCGTCAATATTATTTGACAATTCGTTTAACGATCCGTTCACGGAACATCCGGCGGACGCTTTGGATCCGAAAGATTTGTTTGTAGAACTGGACAGAGCCGTCGATATGTTCATTGCGGACGCCGTGCCGTTTAGTTTTGTAGTCTGTTGATTCTGACTGTTATTCTCCATTTCAAAAATCATAATATACGCGTGTATATTTAACACATTATTAAGAGTTATTGGACGAACATATGAGTCATCAAAGGAATAATATTGACCACTTGACACTTGTGCAACTGCAGTGTAATGGCCACAATTTGGAGAAGGACCCATGTGGGTTACAATAGACACGAGTTTATATGTGAGTTGTTTCGAAGATTCTCCGAATTCTCTCCACAAGTAAGGACCCATATCTATGGTTGGCTTAAAACCAATGTGTTTAGATATTTTTCCTCCTAAAACGCTAAATCGCTTCAATTGCACACACAACACTTTTGGCGGGCGCTCTAGAGTGAATTGTTTCGTGGCAGGCACTCTTCTCTTACAGGCTTCACATTTGTAATCGTTGTTATCTAATTGTTCTCTACTGAAGTAACTATTTAATGCTTCGTCCAATGTATTTGCCTTGCGTATATCCACAAGCAAATCCTATGGAACATAGAATATATATAGAATTGAAAGAAGATATTTATATAAAAACACATAAAAACCTTCATTATCTTACTTGAAAATGTTGAAATGTAGTGGATACATGTTGACACTGTAGGCACTTGACTTCAGTACGAATGTAACCACCAAATATTTGGTTAATAGGCGTTGTTTCTTTAGAATAGCTATCCAATTTAGTTGCTTTATGCCTAGACAAATATGCACGTTCCATTCCTTCCAATAAATAACGTAAAAATTCATGAGCATCTTCTTGTTGTCCAGGTACCATAGTTCTGCAAATAACTACAAATATTGATTATAATTTGTATTCACACTTTTTATGCACATACACACGCAATATAAATTTATTATTTTTAAATACATACATTTTAGTTTATTGTATATATAAAATGGCTTGATTGCACTTCCAGATTTCTGATGACTGAACTGTAGTGTCTTGGCTACTGCACATGTAAGACATTCTCCACCACCATCTAAAATTATTCTATTATCAAAACACTAAACAAACCTGTGTGTATATATATCTTGATAAAAACTTAAAAATATATATATCTTGAAATATATATACATATAAACGCAATAAGAATAAAACATATAATGAAATAAAAAAAACTCACCATTTTGTTCACATTTTGAATTATGATGTGGATCAGACAATAACCAATTGACAAGAGCCGGAACATGAAATAATGCTTGAAGTGTGCTATTTAGATAACAAGTATTTCCAATATTTTGCATTCCTGCTCCTACTGGAAATGTGCCTTTCCATCCAAGATGGACTTTCTTGGGAGAATATAAAACGACAGCAGGTTCAGGTAGAACCGGTCCTTTCACATCATTCTTCTTTTTACTATTTGTGTTATCCTTTATTTTGTTTTTCTCAAAATTCTCCGGAGAAGATAAATTAAGAAAAATGTTGCAGTTGGCTTTCACCTGACTTGTCACTTGATAATCTTTCAATTCTTCATAATGAATTTCTGTTTGCATAATTCGAGAAGCACTGCTGACTAATTCAAGTGAGAGATTATCTGTGTTTTTTGATGAACCACTATTGTTTAAAGCACAATGAAGCCTGGCTGCAATGGGATCACAAATGCTAACTGCAGGCATTTTCAGTGCTGTACAAATTCTTTATGATGTTTTTATATCTACAAAAATATAGAGAAGTATGACATACTTTAAATACATAAGAGTCTTATTATTGAAGAAAATAAGAAAGAGAGAGAGAGAAGGAGAAAAAAAATATATTGATCATATATACACATTCGTATAATAGAAGCAGATGTGATAAAACGGTAATGATAGATAATGCTTTGAGGAGAAGTCCTTGTTTACCTGCTTGACAATATATATTAATTCTGAAGTGGCTGTTGCGACGAAATATGCGAGAAGCATCTGATACCAACTTCCAGTAAATTGTGATTCACAGAACTGCGTGTAACTATCGATTCATCACAAGCGATGCGAAGCGGTTACTCGTTCTGACGCGGTTACCGGACGAAGCCGACGTAAGCGCGTGTCTCTGTTACGACGAAATTTTCGCGTCACTTTTATTACTTATATTGATTTTTCTGTTTTATGCAATGTAAAAAACGTTAAAGTTTGTGTCTCGCTTACACACCGATCATCACATATCGATCATATCATCAAATGATTTCACATTTGCTCGTATTGGACACGCGGGAAAGGAAGTCATCCTTACATAGCATCATCAGAGAGGAACCTGAGAACGACTACTCCCATTTTCTTTTCTTACGACAATTCTGACTGCCTTAGTGCGCCATTACATCCACTTTGGTGAATGTAGAAACTATTTTGGCTACGTAGTTGCCAAAGTGCACTACCATGATCATAGCGCTGACGAACAAGGCGGAAGCGATAACAGAACTAAGGCCGTCGCCGCTCTCAGTCTTTTCTCTAGTAAAAGCAAATTTTCAATCGCAATAGCCAATCAATATGATGTTTTCTTATTAGAGCAAATGCTGATTGGCTACCGCATTTTTTCTTTTGTCATAACTGCGCACGTAACGCGACGTATCCTATTTGTAGAAGTCTTCACAGAGGTTTGGTTTGATGCTCTTCTGGCTCAGTGGACCTATGAAGTTAGTCCCCATGATCTTGTAAAATTGACCAATCGCGTTTGATCGGTTGGCTGATTTGATTAATGCGATTTGTCAATTCCACGAGGACTGCGACTTGAGTTTGCTCTAATGTAAGACGATCTTTATGTTCAAAATGTTCGAGTTCGACATCTATCGATAAATATCTTAATGTTCGAGAAGACCGCCGTCCGCCGCGCGCTGTCCATGGAAACATCACAAGAGGTGATTCGCAAAACAACGAGAAGAACATAATTACAAAAGTAAAATACAAATTTATTGTATATATCCGAATGTTTAAATATTTTTTAAAAAGAAAACCAACGGTGATTTAAATTTCTTGGCGTTTGCGGAGAAGTTGTATCGAATTTTCCAAGTTTCCATGCAAGGTAAACTTTGTAATATTCACGCAAGACAGCATACGTTTCTCGTTGTTTTTAAGTAAAAGAATATATCTCGGAACATTATTTGCTGCTATTATTAATATCAAATTTTATAAAAAATTACTCATTTTGCGCTTCTTCAGGTGTGTGAATACTCGCGAGCGTGGATTTGATTTCTTTTGAAATTTTAAATGACCGATTTTGTGATGAAGAAAAGAGGAAGGAGAACAGAAAGGGATAGAAAATAACAATTTGCAACTTTCCGCACAACATACATGTGATTGTCAAATGCAGCATCAAAATAGAGTGCAGCATTTCATGAAGTGTAATCAGGTATCATCTTCTCTTATGTCATTATTTTCTGCTCTTTGCTTTATAAATTTTATTTTCTTAAAAACATTACATATATACGTATAAATACAAAATATAAAAAAAACTATGTATATTCTATAAAGTTATTTTGAGGATACACAAATATATATGTCTGAAAAGTTGCAATTTCAAGAAATATATCTTTTAGTACTGCTTTGTTCAAATTCATTATCAGAGTGTATTATAATTTTCAAGTTTCATTTTACAATTTTCTTATACATTACAATAAAATATTATACATTACAATAAAATACAAATGTTATACAATATTACATACAATATTATACAATATAATACATAGTACATATAATCCTACCTAACCATCTGACATATCTTAAACATTATTAACTTTATTAATTAGGATTAAGGCTGCATGACACATGCCTTGATCCTAATTTTACATTTTTATTTCTTCTAATTTCTACTTATCCGGT
>QVNW01000644.1:0-34245 GCA_014825475.1 Pseudomyrmex flavicornis | reverse complement strand
TAACGTTCTCTTTCTCTCTCTCTTTCTATCTCTACCTCTCTCTCTTTTTCCATCTCTTTTTCTCTTTCGGCGCTCTCTTCGTTGTTGCAGCCGGAAAATAAATGTTCGCCCACTTGACGATTTCTCCGACGCGAATACTCGAGGATCCAAGAGGAGCCGTCGTGTGTTGCAAACACGTAAGGCGACGTCGTGTCTTTTGAAATCAACAAGCACGACGAAGTTCTTAAAGGCGACGACAACTTGGAGCGTATACACTGAATAGACCCTGAGTATTATCGATATCTCGCGTGATAGAAAAGTTTCTGACGCGCGCGTGCGCGTCATTTACTTCGACGAGTCGTCCGACGTATATGGATACATCGAATTACGTGAACGAAACACGATAAGACACTTTCATTGAAACACGAAAAATGCGTAAAAGAACTTTTCTGTGAGTTCTGAGAGAAAAAAAGAGGAGATTTTAGGAGTTCTTTAGGTATAATATTATCTCACGACTTCCAAAAAAAAAATATCGACAAAAACGCAGTTCGTAATGTTGCTTTTTCGTGACGATGCGATATAATTCGCGGCTCTTAGCACGAAATCTTTTATTCCCTAGGATTAGACACGAGTCCTAGCGCGGTAAAGCGGTAAAGGTCTAATTCGCGAAATAAACCCTAATAGCGATCAAGCTGACTGCGGACGCAATATCGCTAATTATCTGCAAGTTTATTGAATGTTAAGGTTCTACGCAGAGAGAGGCAGAGAGAGAATTCTCGATTTCAAGTTAGCTTGGTTAAATCTCGTCCTCATTTGTTATACGTCATCGTTATATGTAACTGATAATTGGCACATCAGGACAATGCGATGTATCAACGAAATTCCCCGTCCGCAATGTTCATTTAATCAGTAACTACGATGACAATTCCTATTGAATTCCTTGTTGTTACTCGCTCGTTTAACGAGTCAAACATCGAGGATAATATACCACCGAGCTCATAACAGTATTACATTGCCGCGAAAACAACAGAGTTGTACCGCCAGACAACTCTGCGAGAGATTACAAATAACTCGAGAAATACAGCACAAAGCAAAAAAATTAATATATCAGATTTATTTATTTTTATTATTTCAATTTTTTCTTTGATGATTTTCTATGTAGTTTTCCTTTTGTTTTCAAACACACATTGAAAACTTGTCTAGAAACGCATTTTTGTCTATGTATCTATAAAAAAAAAAATCTATAAATAAAAAAACTAATATCGCTCTCTACATATATCTGTGTGTGTGACCATAATAAATAATTACTTCTAATGTTTTAATCTTCACATGCGCTATTATCGCGTAACAAGTGACATAATCTTAAAGAACCGGATAGAAGAACGGGAAAAAAGAGATTTGGAGAGTTTATTACAGATAATCCGCTTAAAAAAAACTATCGTTATAATAGCGCATGTTATCGAGGTCGTCCACCTTCCAGCGTAGCCGTATAAGGGCCTTATACGCGTAAAACGAGATAGGTGCAAGCGGAATGATTCATGAGCGACAGAAATAGAACTATGACCGTCTCCCCATCGCGTTCGTTCTTCTTCAGGGTCGGTGAAGAGCCTTGAAGAGCCCGTGGGGTCGGCAGTCGCTGTAGTACGAGGACGAGAAGCTCGTGCTTTCGCAAGCACATGAAATTTTTCGACACAACTTGTGCGAAATCGTATAAATTACGACATTGCAGATTTTTAGATTTTAATCAGATCGGAGAAAGTGTACAGAAATTTTATCACGTTCTATCGAGTTATTTTTAATGTGTGATCGCACAGAAAATTATATAAATATTATTATAATAAAGAAGAACCTTGACAAGTAGTTTCGCGATGAAAACTTGTTCTATGCAAAACTACGTATTTGCACGTCAAAATGTGCGAGTCCATCATAAACGAGTCAATCTTTGTGTCTCTTGACTACTTTTCAAATTTCACAAAAGCGTTGTTCAATTCACGCCTATGATACTTAATGGACAACTGTTCTTTTTCCTGCTTACACTGAAGATATGGCTCAAGATAAGTTCTCTTCGTTCGCCGAGGACGTGACGCTCGCCCGCTTCTAGCGCATCTAGCGGCACTGTCAAGGTAAGCTCTTTTTTCGTAAAGTTAAATAAATCATCATTATCGATCAATCGCAAAAAGGAGAGAGAGAGAGCACACTAAGAGAAGGCGGTCTCTTTATTCTCTTCAATCTAGTCTAGATAATTCAGCGTGAACGGATCAAGAGAGAAGCAAAGACTAACCATCGATCTTCGTTTTTTCTGTTTGCAGCTTGCACATCGGGACATTCATCGTGTTTTGTTTTATTGTAGCCTCACCCGACCATCCAACCCCCATCTCCTTTACAGGTTCCTGCATCCGCGACTTCGCCCTCCGCGCTCTCCTCGGGCTCTCTTCTTCCTTCCGTCACGTCA
Organism: Pseudomyrmex flavicornis; assembly: GCA_014825475.1. NCBI lineage: Eukaryota > Metazoa > Arthropoda > Insecta > Hymenoptera > Formicidae > Pseudomyrmex > Pseudomyrmex flavicornis. Next base: position 31,814 of record QVNW01000644.1, on the reverse strand, counting down.
CCAGCATCCGTCGATTCGCGTAATCGTCTCGAGAATTCGTCGCTCGCCCTCCGTCACTTTTTCCCGTCCCCTCAAATTGTCTCTCTCCACCGTTATTCCCCTACGTTTCGACCACTGTCCATCGTCATTCCCTCGACATCGACTTGCTTCGAGACGACGACGTCGACCATTATCAGAAATTATCATCGTTTCTCAACGTTATTTTGTGGGTATGTTTTTTTTTTTTTTTTTTTTGCAAAGATTCACGTGAGAAATTTTCGCGTGCTGCATCGCACGCGAAAGATGTTTTCTCAAGTAGAAGAGTAATTTAAAATATATCTTCTCTTGAGTGAAATTAATGAATGAAAAGTTACCATTTTCCGCAAATCTTCAATTTTCAACATTAAATATCTCGACGAGCAAATCATTGGGAACATAAATACGCGTTAAAATTGAAGCACGTTATTCATCTATTTGCATTTTCGGAAAATTACTCCGTACAACAGTTTTTTAAATATATTTACAACGACAAAAATTACTCCCGTGAAAGAAACCGAGTCAAAAATAAACTCGGTGCTTAATTAAAAAATTAACGATTGCCGCTGTCGTTAAAACATTGTCATTGTTCCTTTTAGACGTTTTTTCTTTTATTTGAGAGTTGAAAGAGAACATGCGGTGACTACGCGACACCACCCCGTGCAAGAACAAAAAGTCGCCGCAATGGCAACGTCATCCCGCTGATGAACGAAGGAAGACGGAGTTGCTTTTGCCGCGACCCGACGATATAAAGGGGCTCAACGGGTTCCCCGTGATTTATCGTTCCCGGTAAAGGGTAGCCGAGTCCTTGCGACACGAGTCACGTGCTACGCTCAAAGTTGAAGTTGCACGACTAGACGAAAACGATGTTCAATACCGCTACACCGCGAGAGATTGAAGAAAGAGAGAGAGAGAGAAAATAAATTTTGTTTAGAGCTCTTTTCCCTTTTATGGCGAATATTTCTGGGGAAGCATGTAATTGTATCTTCTTTGAGTCATCGCTATTAGTTTGCGTAGACGCTTTATCGCCTATCCGCAGGATATTGCGAGGGAAAAATAGAGCAAGTGGAAGTTCGATTTTTGGCTCTCGCTCTCTTCTTCTCACGGTCCTGCGTTATCTCACGTTCTTTCGAACACGCCTTTACGGCTACGTCTGAGCTCTAAGAGAGGGTCACAATCGAATATCGATAACTGTTGGAAGAAAGTACGCACGTTACTGTAGAAGAACATACGTATGTATCTAACTATATAGTATATCTCATGCAATAACGTCCAGTTGCTCCCTCCGGTGTCCTTAGACGACGGTACGCCAGGCGGAAATGATACGGCTGACCGTTTTTCGTAAAGAAAAACCGCGATAAAAAAAAAAAAAAAAGAAAAAGCCAAAGGGTAAAAGCTGAAAACTACGCGCGCTACGAAAGGAGACCGTGGGGATACCGAGAACCGGATGTCTTTGCGAGGCTCTTCGGTAAGCTCGTAGCAGTCCTTGCACGATGCCGAAAGCTCTTTGCGGGGAAAGCTCCGGCTACCGTATTCTCGAAACGCACGGTCGCATAAACGCTTCGTGTAAAAGGCACTCCGCATCGCCGGCCACAAAACTTCTACGACGGGATTCCCCTATATTATTCCGAAAGATGGGAGACACAAAATCTCGCGGCGAAAAAGTCTTTCTTTCGCCATCGACATCTCTTTTTTTATTTAACGTTTGCTCGCGCAAACGATTGAAACAAATTTCTTTTTCTCCTAAAAAGTGTGAGATTGTTTCATTTTGGCCTGCTTTCCGCACTGATTCCGCGATTGGTTCTTTTTGCGACTCGTTTCGTACAGTTTTCGAGCTGCTGTAGTTCGAAGTTACACGTGTGAGAGATGCCTTAAATCAATAACGCAGAGCGCGTAGCGTGTATATTGTTGTTCCTTCAAACAAATCTCGAAATGACTAAATAAATATGTACACAGTAAACGTACAAGTGATTAAAAAAAACAATTTTTTTGATAAAAGTCGACATCTGTTAACTACGAGAAAAAAAAATTCTCTTTGATTTTAATTCTTTGTGCAAGCAAAAAAAGAATCGTCTTCGTCAGACGATCTACGCTTATATGAATGATTTATTTCACATTTTGTGAAATTTTAATTATTTGCTATAAATATCTCTTTATCGTCTCTATATCTGACGTTATAGTGAGTAAAGGAGACGGGAAATTTGGTTAAATTGCGATTAGAGTTAGCTGACGTTGGATGAAAGCAACTCCGAGACGATGGCACTTGAGCGTGCTATCGCACATCGGGACGTTAGCTTTGTCAGTCCCGACTGTGTCATGCCCCGAAGTGATTGCGCGCGTATCACATATCTACCTAGTAGGTACAGTTGAAGAGAAGCAATGCGGCGGGATGAGCATTCGGAGACATGCACGTACACATGTGTATATACTGATATATACGTATATATTCTTAATGCGTCTATAATGGAGTTGCCAACTATTCAATGCGCGCGAAACTCACGTTAACTTAAGCACGGTTACAAAGCCGATAGTTGTTAACTTCCGGGATAAGGAGGCGGCAGTGAGCCTCGAGACATAGTACAAGTGCTGGTTACCACGTCCGTTAGCTCAGCCGGAAACTTTGCCGAAAGCGAAGGTCGTTAATAATTTAATCAATGGGAGCAAATAAAACCGAAAACCGCAGAAACTCGAAATTTAAACAATAAAATAAAATATTCAAAGGCAAACATGAAATTAGACAAAACATAAATGCTGCTACTATTAGTTTGAAAATTGATAATTTTATCGTGTCACAGTAAGTAAATGCGCAATGTGATTAGATAGATATGAGACGTTGTTCTTTGAAAGTGTTTCAAAAAAGAATGCGATTAATATATTCATTTTTAATCAACTCCAAGTCCGCGACATTGACATTGTTACACAGAATCGATATCACGCAGCGCCGGGCGGCCGCACAACTTTCCCGAAAGTAACAAACGATGGCTCGGATGTGTCAGGCCCGGTGATTAACGATAGCTCGCGGTTCCGTGTTCTCCCGCTCATTGCTAATGATCGCCGTCGATGTCAACGTGATTCATTTCATCAATTATCGCCGGCCGAGGAAATCCTCGTCGTTGCGACGATGATGGCCGAATAAGCCGCCGATGATCTTCGATCCGCGAACAGATTCCTACGAATTCCGCGAGTCTAATTGATATTACGTTTTCATCAATTGAAGTTTACGAACTTCGAGATCGAGAGTACAATTGTTAAATATTTAGATTCTATCCGGGCTCTCTTCAGAGATTGTTTTGCGTTTAATTCGCTGATGAGAGGACGTAACCTTGAGAGGATTTGTCAATAAAACGCGTAATCCTTCCAACGGCAATCGACGCAAAAACCGAAACTCTATGAGACTAACGATCGCGGGATAAGCTTAATGGCCCGTTCTAATTAGAAGAAAGGGCCCATTATCGACGCTAGCCACTTGACAAAACCGAATCCGTCGACCACATCTATTACATAATTCTAGTTTCTTGTAGTGCGAATAGCGATTTTCAACAATTTGCGGCTCCGCGGAGAGAGACGGAAAAAGGACGACCAGAGCAGATAAATATACCGTAAAAAGATGTCATTAAATCAAGACACCGGCTCGTTAACTTCGCTAACCTCAATTAAACCCTTTCTTAACAAGCGTAACGCCATCAAATTTCGACAATTATTTAAAATTATGTGTTGCATAAGAATTTTTTTTACAACTTTTTTAAACAAATTCATCGTACATCAAAATTTCGGATACATTAATAAGATTTATTGCCTCGCGTATTTCTATATTTTCATTAATAAAAATTCGCGCACCTCACGATTCGCAATCGTGACATCAGACGCCGCGATATCGATTAGAACGAAGTGTTGTTCCCGCCTCAGATCTTATCGTCCATATAATCGCGAAGAAACACCTAAGCACATCTCGTACATCCAATGACTCGGCTGCTCTCGCATTCGAGCTTAATCATTCAGCGCTCAGCTACCAGCGAAAGCGAAATTTTGCTCCCTTCGCTTTCCTTTAATCTAACAGTTATCCCAAGGGAGACGCGCCGCTGTAACCCCGATGCTCGTAGATAAAGTTAATGGTTCCGGGCTAATTAGGCCGGAAAGAGCCGACGGCATTAGCCGTGTCTTTCGCGCCGCGCAGGAATAATTTTGACCGTTGCTTCCTGCCGCAGGAGAGCCTCAGGAGACGAAGCGAGCCGCCGACCAACGTCATCCTCGCGCACATCGCATCCTGGACCGTCGTGAGCCGAAATTTCGTGAGTTAGCCTAGACGAAAGCCATTGCGCTGAGCGTCTTTTTCCGCGGGGCAAAGGTTCTGAAAAGTACGACGAAAAGTTTTCACTCTTTGGCCGGAGCTCAATCCTCGTTCCGCATCGCGACAAAGGTAAGAACAAAGATCCGGCGAGAGTTTGTCCGAAAAAAATGTTAGCGAAAGTTTTCCAACGCTCGAAAACATTTCACTTCGGAGCAATCGAAGAGACACTACTCGGAATAAAAGACACAGGATGTATCAACTAAGAAGAGAAACTATTTGAAACAATATATCTAAAAAGTGCTTTCGGTAAACACTTCGATTAAAAAATTAAAACAATTAAGTCGCGATAAATGACACCAATTTATGAAAAATTACTTTTTCTGTATGTAAAAAAAATGTTTATTTAAATTTTACGAAGAGGGAAAGAATTAGATCGAAAGGCCAGAAAAAAAAGAACTGATCGAACCACGGTCCATCAAAATCAGAAGTCGATGCTCTTTTCCGTTTTTTTTTTTTTTTTTTTCCACAAATAATTCGACTCGCAATAGATATCGATCGCGTTCATCAGACCGCAATCGGATGCTCGAGATTTGCTCGGAGTTCACGATCTTGGCAGGTCGGAAGCTCGTCAAAGTGGAAAAGAGGAATTCACGACAGCCAATCGCGCGCGCGCGAACAGTAAAAATAACCGGTACGCGCGCGAAACGATAAAACGGAATTTCCATTTGGGTGCTGTCCTCTCCTCCCCTCGTTAAAGTAAGGACGAAATAAACTATCGTCGAGCACGTCGATTCCATTACCCGTCGCCACAGTCGCTCGTTTGTCGAACGACGAGAGTGAGGACGCAAAGAGAAAGACTACGGGAGAGATGTTCTATTATATCGAATAGCTACTGAGAGAGCCCTCCTTCCTCTCCCGCTATAAGAGAGACAGAAAAGAACGCGGGAAACAACAGAAAACGTGCGGTAGACACGGACGTACGGAGGTACACAGAAGGTACACTTTGAAAGAAGCCTTTCGGTCTCTCGATGCTTTATCCATTACCCGCGGTACCGCGAGCAACAACCGTATCGAAACGATATTGCGGATGCCATGGCAGGAGAGAGGAAAGTTTCGTGGAAAACTGTACCGTCTTCTTGTCCTCTTTCCCTCGCACGTTCTTTACACACGTTGGCCAAACCGATCGGGATTGTCGAACTTCGAGCAGTGTGCGGCAATTTCGAAAACGCGACGAGCACGATCTCTTACTTTAATTTATTATCACGTTCCGTATACAAAATTTATTCGTCTTTTATTATTGTCGTCTTCAAGCAGATAAATGTATATTACACAATGTAAGAGGTACGTCGAGAAATTTAAGAGAGAAAAGATTTATTTTTCCGGATCACGTGATGTAGGACGGGAATGGACGAAGAGAGGAAGATGAGAGAGTTCTTTTTTGTTGGAAAAATCAAGACAACGTTTTCTCCTTGCTTTCAAGACTTTTTATTTCACAGAACATCAGAGATTGAATCGTTTCTTACCGTTTGCTTACAGACTGTCATCACACCCGGTACTCGCACATTGCCCGGAGGAACCTAACCACGTCCACACGGACGGGATTAGAAAACTTCGCAATGACGCACTCCAGTCACCTCATCTGCAAGAAAACTCGAGTTCTCCCGTTCCACGGAAAGAAGGCGTGAAAAAAAAACACACGATGCGAATAAACGTATGAAAGAGACTATTGCGAACTAAATCACCGCCACTTACTATAATATATTCGTACTCTGATGAAAATCTTTTCGCAGAATTAGTATCAGTAAATTAGCTCTATACAATTTGTTTTCTCAATTATGGTGATAAATTACATTCGCGATTTTTCGCGACAGAAGAGTTTTTCGCAATAATGCACGAATCAAGTTTCGATGTTCGCCGATACTCTCTTTCAGAATATTTCGAATTTGCAACTCGCCGAAATAATTCATGTCACGTGCGTCGTGTCGACCAAATTGGCCTTGAAGAAAACAAATCGAGAAGCGGAAGTGTATCCACTTTGTAATTTTTGGGACAGAGAGAGAGAGAGAGAGAAAGAGAAAGAGAGAAGAGTGTTCGAAGGATTTCGAACCGTTTCCGGAGAGGAAGGTTTGCAAGAGAGGGAAAACGGAATAAGAGAGGAAAGCCCGTCGTAAAACCAAAGCATGGGACACGCGCAGATCAACGTTGGGTACTTCGGGGATGTCGTGATATCATTTTACGGGATTGCAGGAAGAGGAAGGATGATCCCGAGTACTGTAATAGGATTTTCGGGATCACAATTTTACGCAGAAGGAGACCGCGGATATCTTTGCGGGGCGCCCAAAACTAACTACGCATCGCCGAATTTTCTGTTTACACAGACAGAAGTGTAAGCTTTAATCAGCGAAATGTCTGTAAATTACATGAGCCGTTTCAGCAAAATTCTAACTACGGCACTTGTGGGTATTTTAGTTGATGCCGCAAAACGACACAATTAATCTCGCTCATTAATCTCGTGTTACTCGCGTGTATAAAGAGACCAGGTAATAATTTAAAGAAACCACCGATTAAATCATTACAACCAAAGCAATTCTAATCTCAGCGATTTTACACAATCGCTTCTGTCAATTATTATCTTCATGAATATAAATAATTCTTATTAAGAAATAAAATTTAATTTTTTATTATGCCTGGCTCTTAATTATTTAAAAATGATGATATCGAATTTTCTTCTAAATTTACATTTTTACGTTATATTTTTGCAAGTTTAATATTAAAATCATCGAGATGTATAGAGTAGTAAAGCAATTAGAAGTATTTGTGTATTTATTTGCCCGAAAGATACGCGGTAGATTGAAGACCTAGTCAGCGAAGAAAAGGCGCTTCGCGATTTCCGAAAAGATTTCGCCGAAAAGAAATTCGGCCTCGACGATGCGTTTCAGGACGCGTCTATTGTACAAAATAACCCCTCGTATTCCCTTTTTAGGCATCCGGCGCGGCGCGATCAACTTTCGAGCGATCAAAACACCGAGACGGGGCTGCTGCCGTCCCGTTTTTCGCGTTTCCGTCGACGAGAGCGAACGCGCTCGCGTTCACTTTTTACATTTTAGAAACATACACGGTTACGTATAGGTAGTTTTGTGAGCGAACGAGCGAGCGAAGTGTTCCGTGCCGTTCTCACGCGATGAGAAGCGGGAAGGACACACACATATACATATATACACACACACACACACACACACACACAAAGAGACACATACACTTCGCCCGACTTTAGCTATAAATCCAAAAGGATTCTCGAGCGAGAAGAGGAAGAAAGAGAGATCGTCGTAGCGTATGATGTCCGTGCAAGCTTACTAGTGCCGCTGTGCTTTTTCGTTGAATACGTTTCGTCGCTCGTACCTATCGAACGATTTGTATGAAAGTCATCGTGAGTCATCGCAAGAGACTCGCCGTAACGTCTCGGTATATCTCGCAACGTTGAACGGTCGAGTTTCGAATTGACACGATATATCGGAAATATTAATGGCTGGAAGCTGACGCGAAATCATATTTTTGTTGTCGTATATTATATTTCCACGTAATTCTCAATAATATGTAATTTATATATAAAAAAAAAAAACTCGTTTTTTTCTCTCTTTGATTTACGTTACTGCCATATTCAATGCGAGATACATCGTAAAATGATATATAAAGCGAATCTCTTTGCTAATTTCCTTTTAATAAAAAGCAAAATGAGAGAGGTGAGCACGAACGGCGAGGAGATATGTAACGTTGCCGTTAATAAAGAGAAATAATTTTATTATTTGAATTAACTTTGTCGACATTCAGCCGAGAGACGTGACTTTTCTAAAGCTATCCGACTTGTCAGCTTGAAATTTGCGAATGCGCTCGAATATGCTCGATCATCGAGACGGAACGGCGAGTAGTTCGCGAATAGTGAACAAAAGAAAGAATGTATTTTATGATATTTTATGCATAAAAAAAAGAGAAGAACGATCGTAAATCGATATAGCGTTAGTCTAAAAGATAAACTTAAGTAGAGATGTATAAATAAAAATGACAATTTGGCGTGTGTCATTTTTTGCGCACGTCGCCTCGCAATCGCGCGCGGAGCGACCGCGTTGCAATCGCGGCGCGATTTTACACGCATAAGGAAGAGAATCGATTTTCGGTCCACGGGATGGACGGGACCGCGGAACGGTGATTAAAAGCATCGCGCATCCGTCGCATCGATCGATTAATTATAACCGGATGGATGTTCACAGCCATCGTGGCGCGATCGGCATTGCAATACTCTCCACCAATCGATTCTTATCCTCTCACGCACGAGTGCTTGATCGAAATTGCCGATCGGAAGAATTTCTTACAAAATCGTGCAGTCGCGATCAGTACGTACGTACGCGACTCAAATAATCCGATCGATAACACTTTCCCGCGAACTTTAATCCCCGTTTCGCGGGAACGACGCCTAGTCACTGATATACTCTAAGAGCTACTGTAAAATATTGTATATTATTTCGCGTTGTTTATTTTTCAATGTTTTTATTAGAGACACGTTTCTACGGTACATTTATCAGAAGAATTATCGCGTAAAATGTTATCCGAAAACGCGATTTTCCCGCTGCTCCGTTATATCGCGCGATTTGCGACAATGAGAGATCTGGCCTGATTGTAAGTTAAAAAAAAAACAAACTTTTAAACACTGATATTTACACTATATACTTAATCTCGTAAAATAAACAAATTCCTTTACATACGTTAAGGTCTTTTCTACGGATTTTTCTCTAAACAATACTTTTAGTGTTTTGCTAATTTACATTCGCGAAAGAACTTAAACAAGAAACTCTCGGCAAATTCCATTATCGTCATTGTCGCTCTTTTACGTGATGTCGCGAACCAGCGGGACGTATGTGTAAAACTGCAGCGTATCTCCAGCAGTGTGGAAGCTAAAAAAAAAACCAAATCCGGAGCAAAACTAGTCTAGTACACACTTAAAGAACGTACGGCTTTTTGAGTACGGAGAGTTATTGCAAGAGTGTCCGTCTACGGCGCGTAAAAAACTGCACGTGTGCTTTTGAGGAAAAGAATATATTTCGAGTAGGAAAATTTCTAATAAGAGCCTAATTGTTACATCTGAACAATATTACAACATTGTCTCTAATCTAAATTGCTAAAATTGTCTCTAATCTAAATTGTGCAAGCTTTTTTTAAATTTGCATTCTTAATCAATATTGGTAATATTTTGAATTACATAGTAGGATATTTTAGAAAAGTTCAATGCGACTGTTACAATATAATGAATTACAAGATTCTTTTTCGAAATATTTTTTTTTTAAGAAAAGCTTAAATAATCAATATAATCCCTTGGAAAGAAGGAAAAAATTAAAATATTTGTTTTCTCAAAAGTATTGTACGTGTGTCTCAAAGACGAGCAAGGCGGACAAAGTTGAGACGCGTAAAACGAACGTTTGCGTTCCGCGATAGTCTTCATGGTGAAGAGACTACGCACTGTGAATCAATATGGCTAATTCTAGCAGCACGAAGTATTAACGTTTTAATAGCGAAATTATTATAAGAAAGATAAAAAAAAGGCGAAGTACTGATCGAGGCATAAGGTCGATATCTCCAGAGATGATCCTTTTCAATCGTATCTCGACGAGACCGAGTGGCAAATATAAATAAAAAAAGAAGCAATTATTTCTTTATTCCGATAATTGGCTACCGTTTGAAGAGAAATCGTCGCATTTGATTAATAAATATATACTGCGCAATAAAACTGTTACGTTCTCTTTAAATTTCGAAGTGAATTGACGTTTCTCTTTTGTTAATGAAACGTGCTTTTAGTTTTACTCGTTGTTACATAGAATAAGAATTATTACATAGAATAAGAAAAATAATGTAAAGTGTACAAAATTAAGTAATTCTGTAAATACCACTACGATCAAAATTAAGATTGCAAGAAATGTGCATGGAAATTTGCACCTCTGAAAGCAATGTTCTTCGTTTATTTGCACAAAAATTTACACAAATCTATTTTATCACACACTTGAAGTGTATATTGCACATATAGAGAAACATATATAAAAATCTTCAAAGCACAAGCCAATTAGTCGAATAAAAGACAGTTGCTTTTGTATATTTACATTTGTCATCAGATCAAATGCTGAGTATCGGGCATCGCGGACAAACAATAGCGTGTATGAGGCGCAAGATGGATTTTATTACAAAGTTCCATTTACACCTGAGAGCGAGGCAGATTACGATTGAACATGTTACGTTGATCATTTTCTTTTTTTTCTCGGGGCCTACAAATATTTGTAAAATACAAATTTGCTTGAATTAAAAGAGCGTGACCGCCCAATTCGAATTATGCGCGATTCCGATCTTACGTTTAAGGATGCTTTAGGTTCTAAGAATAGAACGTAACGCGAGGAATCGTTAGGAAAATGATTGAAAATTATGATGATTACGAGGAGTTTGTGTGAGAGAAGCTATTACGCTGGAAAACGCTGGCGCGCTAGAAGATTATCGAGCGTCAGCAAGCAAAAATACTTCATTCTAGTCGTATCTCTCATGCTTTATCAAGTAACCAAATGTAACTCTTATGTTAAATGTAATGGTCAATTATGTTCTAATAAAAATCTGCCAAGATTTCTTGCTAGCGTCCCAAGTATTTTCTTTACTATTTTATTCTTATATATACTTTTATTTTTTTTTTATACAAAAAAGCAGCATTAAAATTATACTCATACCAACTCTGTCTAGAGTACTCCAAAAAAAAGAAAGAATTATCAATTTTAATAATTATTTTTAAAATAAAAATTACGGTAATAAAAAGTAATTAAAACATGATTTAATGATTGTACTTTTTAATTCATGCTTGCAAGTAAATTGAAGATTTCATACTTAAATTGTTTAAATCACTTGTTTGTTATATCACTAGTTATAATTTTCTTTTTTCTGAATACTCTACACGCAACTAAAAAATTTGCTTTCTTAAAAAATATATTCATGTAAAATTTGTCAAAGATAATTGTAACTTGCCAATAAAATAATATTATATATTTAGGCTTTACAATTATTGTTACATGAGTCAACTATCATTCTCAAAAACCAACGATTCAGCAGTCTTTGGAGCTGATGATGGTCGACGCATGCATAGTCACCATAAAATGGAAATTTTATATTTACAAATAGTACATTGCATGTGAAAGAGCAACCAAGTCAGCTCAAGTATTTTTGTAACTAACTACAGTATTCATCTTATGTATGGAAGTTGAAAATGATCTAAGTTGTACCTCTTGACTGTTAGCAATAAAAACAGGTTGAGTCTCATTCCACTGATCAGGAATGGAACAGTCAGGTTCTGTGTAAGTGAGTATGTCAAAGGAACACAGGCAATCTAAAAGCGGTAGAAAGCTGACCGTGCCTGAAAAAGATAATTTTATATTTCAAACTTTCAGTACAATTGTACATAGAAAAAAATCTTTGCTCAAAGTTTCTGTACACTACCTGTAATCTGGCGCATTACTTCTCGTATTTCTTTTTGTATTGTCTTTATGTCTTTCGTTCCTACTTGAGGCAGATCAGTCTTGACATTATTGTCAACTCCGTTCGTTTTCTGGTTGTCTTCATAATCAACTTTGAAGTCCCATTTCTCCAACACTTCCTTTGTATTAACATTTGTTATGACTAGCGTGATCTTGCGCACTTTTCGTTGCACTAGCCACTCTTGAACTTGTTCTAGGACAGTATCAAGAAAGGACGTGATCTTTTTGTCCGTAGATGTAAAAATAAATAGACCAAAGTGTTCGGAAGTCTGAAACGTCTCTGGTGGATATACTCCTCTTTGATATAGTATACTGTTAACTCCGTAAACTGCAATAAAATGATCTTTTTTAATTTATGAATTATTCAATTTGCCTTCGCTGATTTTTTAGCATATTGCAACTACTAATAACTTTTTATACAATCTTTAACCAGCTTATCAGTCTTCCATTGGAACTTTTTAAGCATCGAAATAACAAAGCAACTTGAGGCTAGCAGAGAGGTTATAGATCAATTCGAGCGCCGATTAAACGAAAAGGTTATACTTACGCAGATACTGGGTAACTAGTTCGGCGGAGCCTTTCAGAGTGATACACTTGGCTTTTTGTTGCGTCTCCGTCATAATTAAAGAAATTTAAGTCATTCAATTTTGCGTATATAAAAACGAATAAAGTATTGCTATGCAATACCGGGTCGCGAATTTGAAAAACAAACGGTTAGGTTTCGCTGCTGTTTCACCCGACTATACGGGACCAATCGCGCGACTCGAAAACAATAATCGACGCTACAGCCAATCGCTTTTCGTTACGCCAATTTATACTGCGTAAATGTGCAGGGATACCATTTTAGTCGTCACATGACGAACTTTGCTGATTGGCTGTCGGATAGAGAACTTCGTAAATTCAATATTCAAAGAAACATAGTAAGACAGTTTCTTCATAGAACGTTGTTCATCTAGTGATATCGCGTGAAACGTGGCCGATAGCAGCGCTATTGCATAAAAAAGAGGCAAGTTCTTTCAGCTCGTCCTCTTTCATCCTGAATCTTGGGTCCGTTGCGAACGGCTGAATTTCTTTGTATGCAAGTATAATATTAAACGTCATGGCGGCTATGGACGATTTATTTATATGTGGTCTCGTGTACGATTATTTGGAGAAGAAAGATCAATCGTTGGCAAAAGTTTTCAAGAAGAAAACGAAAGCGGTAAGTCCCGGCGATGACTGACGCCACGCGGAATCCCGTGTGCCGCCATTCGTCACCACGTGGATAAAAATTTTCTCAATCTGTTACTTGCTACTCGCGTACTATCGACAATCGGCGATTTTCGTCGACGTGTTTTCATCTCTGATTTTTTCATAAATGCATACAATTAATGATCGGCTTCAGTCGACTGCACGCATGGTCGAACCTCGCGAACAAGTGCGCAAAGTTAATAAGATTTAATAGAGAGATTAGGCGCGTAAATTATTCGTTTGTTTTTATTTGAATAATTAACTAACAAATAAACTGTTGAACTAACTCTGTCGAACGTTTAAAAAACTTGTTGGTTATACTATTTGATTAATTGTTATATTGTGGCGTTTAGGCAGATATCCGGAGCTCTGGGCCACGAAAAAGTCAGTTACAGTCGAAGTCAAATTGTTATATTGTGATTTTCAGCTTGATCTACCAAAATTAACACCGGATTTGGCTAAAGTATTTAGATTTTACTAAAAATATGCAAATAAGAAATCTAACACTATAACCAAAAAAAGATACTAAGATGAGAATAATAAAAATAACCATGAAAAAGTTAAAGTCAATGTAAAAATGTCAAAATTTTGTGATTTGCAGCCTCATCTACCAAAATCGACACCGGATTTAACCGAAGTAGTTAGATATTACCAAAAACATGCACCCAAGAAAATTACTGTAACTAAAATAAATGATACTAGCTCAGATTCTGAATCAGAGAGCGAAGAGGAAACAAATTCTTCACAAGTTAATGGTAAAAAAGTAGAAATTAAAGGTGTGCCACTTAAACAGGCAGTACAACAAGAGACAACTGAAGAGTCTAGTTCTAGTGAAGATGATGAAAAACCAGTTCAAAAATCATCACAGAAAGCCAAGGTAACTGCTAAAGCACCTGTTCCAGAGAAAGAAGAAAGCTCCGATGAAGAGAGTTCTGATGAAGAGGAAGAAATTTCTCCAGTTCAGAAAAAATCTGAAGCAAATGAAAAGATTAAAAAGAAACCAGAAACAATAAAGACAATCTTAAAAGCACAAACTCAGAGTAAAACAACAGCAACGAAACCTGTTGCAAAAACGAAATCATCCTCAAGCGAAGATAGTAGTGAAGAGGAAGAAGAGGAGCAACAGCCTGCTAAAAAATCAGATGCAGCAACTGTTTCTAATAAAAAAAAATCCTCTTCAAGTGAAAAGAGTAGCAAAGACGATGCTGTTAATATCAAGAAAATAGATCCTAGCAAAACATCCACACCAAAAGCATCTTCAAAGATACAGCCACAAAAACAGGGTAAATCAACACCAGCAAAACCAGTTGCAAAAAAACAGGAATCCTCGTCGAGTGAGGATAGCAGCGATGAGGAGGAAGAAGAAGAGGAGAAATCACCTTCACCAATAAAGAAAGTAGTTTTTACTGAACCATTAACACAAACAAAGTCATCTTCTGAGGAATCTTCGAGCGAAGAAAGTAGCGACGAGGAAAAGACACCTGCATCAGTGAAAAAACCAAATGTCAGTAAATCATCAGCATCAAAGACAACACCCGCTAAAAAATCTTCGAGCGAGGATAGCAGTGAAGAGGAAGAAGAAAAGCAACAGTCTGTTAAAAAATCAACTCCTGTAACTGTCAATAAGAAAAAAGCCTCTTCTTCGAGCGAAGAAAGCAGTGAAGAAGACGAGCCCCCATCTAAGAAACCAAATTCTCTTAAACAACAGCCTGCTAAGAAACCAACTCCTGCAACTACCACTGAGAAAACAGCATCTTCTTCGAGCGAGGAAAGCAGTGAAGAAGACGAACCTCCATCTAAGAAACCAAATTCTCTTAAACAACAGCCTGCTAAGAAATCAACATCTGTAACTGTCACTGAGAAAACAGCATCTTCTTCGAGCGAGGAAAGCAGTGAAGAAGACGAGCCTCCATCTAAAAAACCAAATTCTGTTAAACAAAATGCTGTTAATGAAACTGCATCTGTGAAGAAGAAACAAGAATCGTCAAGCGAGGATTCAGATGACGATGATTCTGATGACAAGAAGAAGCCGACACAGAAACTAAGTGCGCAACCTAATAAAGCAGCGAAAAAAGAGGAATCTTCTAGCGAAGATTCAGATGATTCAGAAGAAGATACAACATCAAACACATCTACGCCGGTGAAAGCATCGAAAGCAGCTGCTAAGCAGGAATCTTCTGATTCTGATTCGGACTCGTCCGAAGAAGAACAATCAAAGTCGGCAGCTAAGCCAATAGCTACGAAACCAACACCAGCTAAACAGAAAGAGGATTCTAGTTCAGAAGAAAGTGATTCAGATGAGAAAGGAACATTAGCGAAAGAAACACCAGCGAAAGCTTCCACGACATCAAAAGCAGTAAAGAGAAAAAATAATGACAAAGGAGCAACAATAGCCGCAAAAGTCACGAAAACTAACTATGGCAATTTTGTGAAAGCTAATAGTAGTTTAAATGGAGACGACAAGGTACGTTTAGTAAACACTGTTTGACGTATTCGTGGAATATGTTGAGACATTTATAAATGATTAAAATCTACTTAAAAGACACAATCATTGCTTTTACATCTAATCTTTTTTCGAAATTTCTCATTTTATCAGTACATCTTTTTTATTGATTGTTTTTTAATGATTTGTATACAGTTCAAATTAAATGCTACATATCGGCGCGTAAAAGACGAAGATATCGAGGTGGATCCTATATTGGCTAACAATTCCTTCGAAGCAAAGGTAAATGCGCGGAAAACGTTTAAGAGGCACAGGTCACTCGCCCTTTTTTTTTGAAAAGCCTGAGACCATGCTTTTTACTATTTCCGTGCATTCACCAGTTTGTGTTCGATTATTCATTAGACTTTCATTATCATTCGTAAATTTGTCTTCCACGGGCGTATGACCTGTTCCTCTTGTTTGTTTTAGGATAACAAAGAAGATAATAGTTTAAAAAAACAAAATTCGAGAAGTGGATTCAAAAGTGAAGAAGATAATAGTTTTAAAAGACATGATTCGGGAGATGGATTTAAGGGTGGATTTAGAGGTAGAGGCGATAGAGGGAGTCGTGACGAAAATGATCGCGGCAATTTTAGAGGACGTGGTCGCGGCGGCGGTCGTTGGAGTAACGAAGGTGGTGGTGGTCGTTGGAGTAACGAAGGTGGTGGTGGTCGTTGGAATAGGGACGGTGATAGAAATGGGGATAGTAATAATAGAAGTGATTTTGGAGGTCGCGGTGGTTTTCGTGGTAGTAGAGGCGGTGGTAGGGGTGGTGGCAGAGGCGGTTTTAACGGCAGAAAATCTTGGGGTGGAAATGACGGATCAAGAAAATCTTGGGGAGACAATAATCAAGACAATCGACGTAATAAAGGTAGTTTTGACATGAATGCGCCTCGCCAAAATACAAGGCTTGTTTTTGACTAATGTAGATAGATATTTACGTTACGACAGACATGTACGTGTATATAAAGGTAAGAGATATATTGCGATTGTATTATTGCTAATATATGTTGCTGTATTTAATTTTGTGCAATAACAGCAAATATATAAATTTTTCATTTTATTCTGATTAACAGAAAGGTGCGCGTGGTTCGTGGGGCGAAAAAGCCAATGAAGCATTGAAATACACAAAGGGAAAGTCATTCCGACATGAAAAACAAAAGAAGAAGCGCGGCAGTTACCGTGGTGGGCACCTAGACACATCCGTTAATTCTATTAAATTTAATTTCTAAACACGTCCAAATTTTCATCTTTCAATTCTTTACCTTTGTATCTAGATTAGTTTTGATAATAAGTTCAACATTGGACAATGATAGTTGTACCGAATATAAGATTATTACAATAAGCTGTGTGTTATTCTCCCAGAATTGTAAAGAAGAGATTTTTTTAAACAGACGTTACAGCAACTTTGAATCAGTTGAATTGTATTGATATTGAAACAGTGCTCTTGCATACAATAGACAAAAAAACCATTGTACAATACAATCATTTAATCATCAATTTTGAAATTTATCAATTTTAAGCGAGTGTTTTAAAATTCATCGATCACTCTTGTGTAGTAAAAATTCATTTGTGCTTAATGCAATCAATTGATTTAAGTTAAAAATCGTCATCAGATTAAATATTTCAGGCAAAATAGATATCACTTCTTTGACTTTTTTCATGAGTTAATAGATGTGTGTTTTATGTTCTCGTCCCTATATGCTTAGTTTAGATCGGCACGATATTGTTAGCAACATAAGAGTTTTGAACAATTCATATCAGTGTTGATATATTAATAATAAAAAAATGTGATATTGCGTGTTAACAATATTGCGTCGATCGAGACGCAGTTTTGCAATTACAAATAATGATGATTGCAAGATGATTTTGCGTATATCAGTCAGTTTGTTAATTATTCATTTTTGTTAATTATTACTACAAGAAAAAGAATGTTGAGAAATCATATAGAGAATATATAAGATGTCACGGAGTTCAATTTTCTAATGATGATTAATACATATTTGACATCAAACTTTATACATATTTGACACATAGAGAATTCAATGTTAAACATAACAGAAAAGATTTACAAAATATAAATATGAATATATATTATATACATATATTAATATATATAATTGTGACTATATATATTAATATCTATATGTATTATATGTATTTATACTTTTACATTATACGTTTTACAAACGATTTCTAGAAGCGTGCCATACAATTAAGAATCTCTTTCATTGTTATATAACAATAAGGATTTCATTTAAATTTTTCTATTTTTTTTTTTTTTTTAATTTTTTTTTAATTTTTTTAAATTTTTTTTATAGTATATATATTCTCTTTTTTTATGATTCTCGACTCAACAGATCTATTAACAGTATTGTCTCATCTTTTACGTCATTTTGTGTTCAGCTATTGTTCTCTATTTTATTATGTACAAGTATTATTCAATAAAAGTTGTAAATTTTTCGTCATATTAAAAACATTAATTAATTCTGGATACGCAATTCTGCTTACTGCTTAATAGAGCGAATAACTTTTTCTTTTACGAACTGATTGCGTTCATTTACCTATCAGCTGATCGACGCAATTATTCTTTTGAAAAACATCGAGATTTTCTCAGTTCCCCTGATATTACGCGAGAGAAGCCTCGAATGTTTCTTACTATCGGTCGCATATTTTGTTAGAAAAAGGAATTTGTGACCGAGACTATCTTGTCTTACTTCGGATTGTCTTCTCTCTTTATCAGTAAGCGGAAAAAGGTTTAGAAGTAAAACAGGGGACCAGTATTTCTTCCTGGTCAAGAGGGAAAGAGAAAGAGAGATCCCCTCTTTTGCCCCGGCTCGCTGCCCAAGCACAGAAAGCGGTTACTTACGATTCTACAGTCAACCTCTGGACATCCACCTGCGAGGACGGAGGTGCTCGACCTCACTCGACATCCGGTGCAGTGACATGAGCGGTGTTTGAGAGAGAGAAAGACTGGTGTGCCCAAATTTTAATATTTCTCTTTTCGGAATTTTCTTTTTTCCTTCACCGAATTCGAGGACGGCCCCTTCGATTTTGATGTAACACGGAGGTCGCCGGACAGGCCGAGAAAGGACTTGTAATCCAAGTTGAAAACAAATGTTCCTCACGGTGAGTAACAGAAGACTGAATGGTTGTTTGAAATTTATATTATAATATAACGCGAAGGCCATCGACGGCTTGCTGATTTTTAGCGAAGCTCGCAAATTTTAATTGAGGTTCGTGATAAATAAAGAAAACGATCTTGTTTGTTTTTCACTGAAAACATTCAGATTTCTGTGCGAATCTCGAGCCAATAATTTGTCACAGGGATTCGGACCAACTGTCAGAAAACCACCCTTCGTGTGGTTTGAGAGAAATACGAGATTCACGCTCGCGCGCTGGTAGATGAGAACGAAGCGCTCTTTCGAAAGAAACGATCATCGCGCGGTCGAGTTCGAGTACTTAAAAGGCCGGTTGGTTATGCCTTGGACGTTTATTATCCAAGGTATAACGTTTTACCGCACAGCTGCAGGCTGCGAGGTACGCGTTCGGCTTCTTTTTGTAGTAAACACCCGACGATTCTTTCCGGCATTCTACTTCGATAGAATTAATTATAAAAAAATCCAGATGCCACAATAGTGTAAGTAGAATGATCAAATTTATTAGGTTTCCGATAAAATAGTGTCATACATATCTTTAGTATCAAATAAATATTAACAATATTATACTGCGATGTTTAATATTTGACAATAGATTAAAGTTAAGTTGTTCGTGTTACGAGCTTGAACTGTGCATTTCCTATTATGCGATTCATTATATTCGTTCTCTTATAAAAGTAAATGTAAATGCGTAATTAATTTACTGCCAAGTTAAGACTTGTCACCTTGATATTTGTCGCATCAATTGCAATAAGGAATTCAACAGTACGACAATTTTAATAATTTATTCATGAAAGAATCACCGAAACGCGTATACCGTTAGGATGAGCCAACGTATACTCGATAACGTCCGAACTTGTACGAGAGGAAAGGACGTTTTGGACGATTCAACGATTCACCGTTAGATTCGGTGACGCATTGCGCGTGGACCGTAGAGGAATTCTGTTTCTCGAAGCAAACGGAGACGAAATTTCCTTGTCGAATTAATATCACGTCTTAACTTTATTATATTCCGTTATAATTGCAAAAAATATCAGCTAAATTGTTTGAGAATTTATTAGAGAAATAACTTAAAAAAATTTACTAAGATAAAACAGAAGTACATACGAATCAGATCAATGTACGTTTAAAAAAATTATATTCTAAAATTATACGCTTTGTGAAATTAGAAACAAAAGTAATAGATATGTGCACATTCAAAATAAAAACGTTTTCTGAAAAAATAAATTTTTGGTGTTATCTCATGAAGACGAAAGAGATTACGAAGGTAAATTCAATTTGGTGCGGTAATCGTATACACTTGTCGGGTCGACGATATTACACACAGACCGACGTGAGAAATCTCTGTCGGGAATAATTGCAGCGTCCCGTCCCGAAATCGCCGCCAGCGCGGAGCCGGCGAAGATCTCGATTACGGATTCTCTCAAGTTCAGATTCCCACGTGCGCGTCGCTTCTCTTCCTCTTACACCATCTGCCCACGCGACATGCTCGGACGCACCGAGATACGGTCTATGCACTTGTTGGACGTCATCGAATCAAATAATTTTTATAGACACAATTTGCAATCAGTCGAAATACTGGATTATTTGTTACCAATTCTTCAGTCGCATTTCTCTCTTTCTTTCTGCTCTTTTTTTCTGTTAATTTGTGCACTCTTTTCTTTGAAATCGTAAAATCTAAATCAACCGTGTTGCGAATTTGAAGCAGGCGCGAATCGCGCGTGCACGACGCATCTCACCGTGACTCTCGTGCGAAAATCCAGGGCGAAGCAAGGAACCGTAAAAAGACCCGGTGATCGGTCGATTCGCATCACGGATTTAAGTACACGCCGGTTGGCGTGAGAACGCTTTTAATTAACCACAAGGTCGCAACGATGGAGTAACGTTATACACCGGGACGAGTGTATAAACAGAATGGAAAACGAGAGATCGCGCGAGATCGGGTTCATCTCTTTCTCTCTCTCTCTCTCTTTCTTTTCTGCTCCGTGTGATCTTTTTCCCGACTTTTTGCCGATCTGCGAAATGAATCGCGCTACGGGAAGCACCGCCGGAACTTTGATTAATCGTAACGCTAATCGAGCGAAGAGTGCGCTTTTTTTGTGCCTGCAAAAAGCACGTGACGGTTGCACACTCGGTTGTTGTTACGCTCCCAGAAGCGAGTAATATCGTTCAAAAGCGAGCGGCCGAGCGAAGAAAACATTACGATCGCAGAACGTTATATTTCTCCGTTTGCGCAGATCAACGAAGAAATTTTCGGCCCGTAACGAGAGTAATCATTCTTTGACCGTTGCGCAAATTTATTACATAGCTGTACCAATTATTTTTCTCTCGCGGTTTAATTTCACGTTAACGATACGTTCTCGGCTCGATTCAGCGCGATTCAACTATCGTAACGATCGATCGATCTTCGTTCTAATTTTCCGTTAATTGCGCTTGATTCGAAAATTTTACGAACCGTGACCGATTACGCAGATGATACGATCAGACGAGAAAGAGAGATCAATGTCGATATCTCAAGGATTTACCGAGGCAACAGGTAACAGCGCGAGCGTTCTCGGCGGTCACGGCCATTGACCAACCTTGGACGGTATCCGTTAATGATTTCCTTGCACTCCCGTTGACCGTGGCTCGTTCGTTATTCGAATGTCCGTCAAACGTCAGCCGAAATCGTTCTCCGAAAAGCGATAATCCCTTGTGGTATTTTTTTACGACTCTCTATACTTCTAATAATTATGCTCTAGTCAGCTTAGAAACTTTATATTATTTTTTTTTCTACCTGGTTTAAACTCTGGTTCAAATAAATGAAAATTTACAATACGTAATGTTTTTGAAGTAATTTTTTCTTTTCTCCGAGAAAGAAACGAATCGCGGCGAAAGTGTATCAATCCTTCTCAACCGTGCCAGGGTTAATTGGGCCTCGCCAGACGGAGGACTCGCATCAAACGTTGAAAGGCAATTCCGCTTTATTATTCCGCGTGGAAACGCGGATGCCGGAATATACGCGGTAATCGAAATGCGAAACGTGTCTCGTGCGCTGCGGCGATCGATGAGCTTCTTTTCCGAACGTGCGATCGCTTTCACTCGTGTCATGTGCACGGCTGCGAGCAAATAAGCGGGAATAACGGATTTCGCGTGGTCCCGACAACCTAGAAACCCCGAATAGCATATGCGGAATTAATTATGCGCGTCGCGCATTAATTACGCGACCGTAATCGTAATCGTTCTGCCCAATTCGCGTTCTCCCGACGCGTTCACTCTCTGTGTTTGCTTCCTTTCCGTTGTTTCCTCGATTCTTAACATATGCCGGGAAGTCTTGAAAGGGAAAAAAATCGAGAATTCTGGTCGACGCGATTTTTTTTTTCGCGTAAACTTCATCCGCGAAACGGAAATCCTTTCGACGCGGATTCCGAGAGCGAAATGATGGCGAGCCTCACGAGAACCGGTGATTTCCCGACGAACATCGACGATCATCCGTTACATCAGATTGCTTCTTGTATACACGCGTATGTACGATGTTCGTGCCGTAAAAGGATTAATTGGAGCGATATATACATATATTGCGATAACAAAAAAAATATAATCGGAAATAAGCGAGAATCAGATGTATTCAGTTTTCGTTTAAAATTATAGTTTTATTTTATTTTATTTTTTTACGAATAAACGCGTATATATATATATATATATATATATATATATATATATATATATCTAAAATATTATTGACCGTGAAGAAACCAGATATATATCTTTTTTCTTGCTTTCTTTCTCTCTTTCTTTTTCTCCAGCAATTATAATTATTTTCAAGCGGCGCCTTCGAAAAATAAAGAAACAAACGACGCGACTTGACCACACAGAAAGAATTCTGTCAGTCACGTGAGTTTAATGTTTCTTTAAAAGATATTCGTAATGAAAATTTGTTTCTTTGTTCAACCCCTTTAAATTACATCTTCACTTTTTTGCAATAACTCTTATTATAACAAATAATTAAGAAAAATTGTAAGAATAATTGTGCAGAATTCACTTTGAAGGAGACTTATAAAGAACATCATTCACGTTCAGCACAACGGCTTCGATTCAGGAAGCAGTTGCCGCATTTTCTTTCGGTGTGCTCACACCTGCGTGTGTCATTTTCTCTTGACCTCTTGCGAACTCGGTTTCCGAGATCGCTCGCGCGTTCTTCCGTCGCGTCCGTTCTGCATGCTTATCCTGCCTACACACGCTGACGCGGCGTGAGCTCATCGCAGGCAATATCAATTCTGATTAACAAGAAAATAATACCTTCTCGGGAAAAAAAAAAAGAATTTTGCCCGCGGCCTGTAGCGCTCCTCTTTGCGCGACTATCGCTTTGTCTCTAATGCCGTCGCGCGTGTTGTTGAGCCGCCGCTGCAAATAACGCTGGAGAATACACGTCAATATCTACACGTGGAGATCTTCCGCTAAACTATCACTTTAGATCTAAGTGGCAAGCGAGAAATGATAGGTATCATTTTCGTCGCTTTAATGTTACGTTTTAAGAGAAAGTTTATTTTATACGTTTTTACTTGTACACTTATGTGTACTTACTCAATGACAACCTATCGAATCGCAGTATCTGTAATGACAAAACCTCAAATCGGCTAATTATCTTGCGAAACACGGCTTCTAAAGTTTCAAAGGGATTTTTGTTGCGATAAAACGTGCACGCGAAAAGGAAACGTATGATCGAAACACGTTTGCACAATTACTTCCAGATGTCCAGATATCTCGGTCTTGTACTTCTTATCACGACGTTTGCGTACACATACGGCGCCAATAAGTGCGAGGGCAACGATCTAGGTCTGAAATATGTGTGGGGCGACGCGCTCACCGATCCCGATGACTGCTTAGGACCGAATAACATGCAGTATCCGGCGTAAGTAGCGACATGTTTTTAAATTAAAATGATATGAATAGACCAAAAATAACAAACGATTATTCAAGACTCTTTGAAAAAACTGTTCTCCATCGAAACGGTTAGATTTTATTTTATAAAAATTACGTTACATTCGCTAGAGAATGCGATGAACAATTGAGACAAAATGGATGAATGTGTGCCGTCATTCTTGCAGCGCCGCGATATCGAGGAGCTTCAAGAATCTCTGGGCGGGCAGTAGTCGAACCGCGCGATCGCATCAGCCACGGCCGATTGATCCCGAACTGACGAGGCATGCGCTTCTGCACAACTACAAAGCGGCTCGCGGGGACTACTCCATCGCCGGGAGCTTCCGAAACGGTGAGTCCGAGTTTTAAACGCGGCGCGTTTCCCGTTGCTTCTCGAACCGCGCGAGATTATTATAATCTCAGATTACTATATTAAATTAGTTTATCTTGATCCTGAGCGTCGCAATATAAAGGGTTAAGTTATGATTCACTACAGAAGTTATATTCACGATCTCATTAATCTCCGGCGTTAACCGGTTTTATATCTGCACACGTGGGCAACATTCGTTTCTTTCTATACCTTACACGCGTCTAAGCCTCTGTGTTGAAATTGATTTTATAATTCCATGTTGCGCGTCAAGTATATACAAGCGGAAGAGCTTAGAAATGATAAAATCTGCAACATCTTTAACGCTTTTGACCTTCGCAAACAAGTATAATAAATTAAACATTCCTATCTTTATTGAGTTAACCCCGAGAATCAGAATTAAATTACTAAAAATAAAAAAAAATCAATAAAACAGCAAAATAGAAACTGTACAAATATTTCCCATTTATAATATAAGAAATAAAATAAATACATAATAAAAAGAAAAAGAGAGAGTCTGTTTATACGCTTTTTGTGTTTCTCATTGAGATTCAAGATCGATCGCGGAATTCCGTTCGCTAGATCGTGTCCGCGAAGTATCTGCGCGCGCTCCCGCTTCGGTAATACGCGAACATTTCCATAAAACGACCCTGTTCCCACGCGGACGAAGGCCTCGAAAAAGTTCGCAACGCGCACGTCAGCTTGGGGGTCGTCGCGAGCGGGACCCCATGCGAAAATTGGAACAGCCGGTCGCGAGGTAGACAGCGACCGGCGTGCGAAGTTGCTTTATAATCGTGGTTTGTGCCCTGCAGCCTTGAGTTACGTGCAGCTGTCCTTATGACACGAAAACCCGCTTTGAACCCGCTTCGTGTTCCTGATCGGTTCGCCGAGGTTTTTGCGAAATACGCGCCGGGAAATGATACGCCCGTAGAAAAATAAGTTTTCCGCGATCGCGCCACGACGAAGTGATCGATTTTCCACGATTAAAGGTGGTACAGCAACGAGCAGATAATAAGGCACCGTGTTATCCGGCCAATACAGTTATCGCTCGTTGTGCTCATAACGGGATCCGCCGGCGACCCACTCGTCGTCGTTTCGAGTGTATACACGTATGTACATGGCTGGCGTCTCGGAATACACTCGACGAAGGCCGCTGATTCCGAGAGCGAATCTCGCTTCAACGTTCGATGTATTAACGATACTCTCTGTTTTCTTTCGCCTGGATTTTCTCCGAGCTCTCAAAACGAATATAGCTTTATATGATTCGTATTCGATTCAACTTCGAGCGCGAACGAGGATATGTGATGAAAAAAAAAAAAAAAAAAAAAAAAAAAAAAAAAACCATATCAATTATATTTAAAAGCAATGAATATTTAATAAATTTCTTTTTTTCGCGCTATTCCGTATCTATCGAATATGGAACAGTGGCCAAGTGATGAATTATATACACTCGGCAAGAGATACTGTTTTAATCTTTCAATAGATCTTGCGTAAATCCCGTATTCTTACGGGACTGTTCCCCATTATACCGTATTATAGCGTTCTAGTGTCAATAAGCTGCGATAAACTGTGTTAAACACAGCATCGTGTGAATAAGTACGTAATAAGGAAAATGTGCGGCAACATCAGCGCCTAGTATATCATGTTATAATTACGCGTGTGGATCATAACGGAGGAAAATGTTATATTATCGTATGATCGTCACACTGGGTTTTTCAGGCCGTGCGTTTTCCGCGAAGGAAAGTTGCGGCTCGCCTGCCAGACTCTGCAAGACAAGATACAACACCACGGCGCCGATGTACGGCATCAGTTTGACTAGCGGACAACCGGTGACAATCGTTCAGAAGTTCCCTGATCTTCTGCAACAGGTTGTCTTTGAGGTCTGCGAGTGAGTGTCAAAAGCGAGATTCTCGAAAGAATTTCGAATCACTGTTTGTATTTTACATTCTCTTTGTAACACTTTTTCTCTTCTTCTACGTTAAATTTCTCATTTCTCAAATTTTTTTTTTTTTTTTTTTTTTTTTTTTTAATTTTTATCGATAACACACGCGATGCGTTCGTGAGAACTCTCGTTTTGGAAATTTTAACAAAGTAAACATTGATTTCGAATTTATTCGCGACTAAAATGATACGGCGGTCTCGAGACACCGTACATGTTTCATCTTTTTAGATACAAGAGATGACGCAGTTTCCGTAGGTAATTTATGTAAATGGGATTCGTGTGTAGTCACTGTTTATCGGCAGAATATATATCGCACGAAATTGTGAACGGTGATTTATAAGAACGGCAGGACATCGGGCCAGATTGAAATTCACCTTTGGGCCGCTTACTTGCTGAATTAATTCGTATGTGGCACAGTAGGGTGAACTGGTTTCTACAACTGTGTGTTCGTGATCGACATACATCTACTTTTGAGGTCTTTTTAATCACGAAATTCCTTCTCAAATAAATCAACCTAGCCCTGTTAGCATACACCATCGCAGTGATATGTGCGTTGAATTACAATCAAATCATTCTCTGCTTATTTTTTTTTTTTTTTTTTACAAAACAACAGAAATTTATTTCTTTCATAATATAAAACCATGTGATTTTCAGTTATAAAGAAGGATTGCTTCGTACAGCCTTCTAGTAATGAGAGGCGGAGTAACACAGCGAGCAATGTGCTGTACGGCTATCAGCTGATTTATTGATTTTCTTGATTTTTTTTTTGAAAATCACATTTTACACACGTCTACAGAGTTCAAGCCATTGCTTTCCATGTGTTCATCGATTCACATTAATAATAATTCATTAAATTAATTATTAATTTACAATTTGAGAATTTTGAAAAAATAGTACATGGCTTTTCTGTTCCAAATAACGTAAGTCTACCCTTACATTTCGGCTGTGTCAAAAAATTTCAAACACCTCGTATATCTCTCTTCACAATCTCGTGAATATATTACGTTTCCGAAGTTATGTCAGCAACGCTTACGTATGCGAGCGCCGCGGAATCGCTCGTCGTGAAATGCAACTCTCGTAAACAGCAGTTCTCGTGTCCGGTGAACGAACTCAGCAGAATCTCTTTCATCGGTCTCTTTCTCTCGTTGTTTCAGATCGAAGGAATGCGACGTGGTTCACGGCGAGTGCACGCAGACGTACGTGCCCTACCTGTTCCTGGTAATACCTCTCGGTCCGGTGACCTTGACCGGCCAGGATTACGTGTTGGTGGAGAGCGGTTGCGTCTGCAAGCCGAGAAATTCGGCAAGCGCGTCAACGGACGCGCCGCCGGCTGTTCCGAGTTTCTAATTGTTTGTCGAATCCGCAGACACCTTGGATTTTATTCCCTGTCAAGACAAGAGAACTCGCATAGTGAACATCGCGTCCTATCCGGACGTTCCGGATATTACGAACAATTTCGAGCGTTATAGAGAGCCCTCGCGAACGGCTTAAATCTAATTGACACACACACGACGCTAGAGAATTATTCTTCTCCAGAGAAATCCGGTAAATATGTGGCTGTATGAAATGAATTTGTGGCTGACGAAAGTTTATACTTTTTATTTAAAGAGTAATTTTCTTTCTTTAATCGATTATCAGCTGTTAAGGTAAATTTGTTTGTTTGAAATATCTGTTTCTCTCAAACTGTGTTAAATATACTTTTAAGATATAAAAATTTATTCTTTTTACATATTTTTCTGAATCGTGAAGAGATTTTTTCAAGAGATGCGTTATCTCAAAATTAAACACATGAAATGTTTCGTGTAATCAGAACTAATTATCGTAAGCGGAGACTACTAATGGGTTAATGGTCGTAGAACGGAATGTAACCGGATTTTCTCGAAAGAGATATTTCTAGCGAAATTACGCATCTCATCGCAATATATATCTTTGCGTCATCTTGCACTTATTGTGATGATCGATTAATTTATAAGATTACGAATCAATCGCGCGATGAATCCGTTATCTGATGCGTAAAAAACAAACCACGAAAGATAAGACTGTCGCAGTTGACGGATTTCGTCGCTTAATTAAGCTCAAATGAAATTTACATCATCTCGCTTTTTGAAGACCTTCGAATATTTTTTTTTTTTTTTTAGAGAAGTGACAAGAGTATTATACACATAAGTCGTACCGATCTGCTCATTTTTCACATTCCCACTCGAGCCGTATTTGCTCTTCACGCTAGTCTTTTTACTTATCACTCGCATTCTAATTTTTTACCTTTGCGCGTGCATTCTTCTCATCATAAAATTGAAGCAAAACAAAGCAACGATACATGCGTGTCTGCTGCAATAAACCCACTTTCTTTGAATAATCTACATTTTTATATTTCGAGAAAAGAAAAATAAAGAATATACACTTTAGCGTGCACGCAATGATTCTCAAACAACGTATCGATATTTGTCGGTATGAAATGACAGGTGTACTATCACGAATAGAGTGCAAACACGGTTCGAGCATTCTCCGCCTTCTCACTCTTCTCTCTTTCTCGTGTCTCGGGAGGACACACATGTTCTGTCCGGTAAAGCGAAAGAGCAAATCGGGCCACGGTGGACGACCGCCGTTGTTTCGTGGAATCCGGTCTCGGAATTCGATCGAGTTCACTAGACTCGCCGCCTTCCTGAGCCGGTTCCGAGCAGGTGCAAATGGCGCGTCAGGTGAAGACCGAGTGTTGAGCGACAGAAGGGGCATTGTCAACGCGAGCTTCCTCCAGCGCCACGTCGTCGTAAAGTTATATCACACGCGTAAACGCAATAAAATTAAACACGTTTAGAAGAATCGGCGGAGAATTGCCGGCAGACCAATCCAAACGAGCAATATCGTCGCTCTTTAATTTATCTTTACGACGTGTCTTTCACCTTCTCGGAATCAGATTTTTTTGCGCTGTTAGAGGACATTAAAGGGACACGACGATGAAATTTGAATCTGCAATACGTATGTCGTATTCAGAAGAAATATAAACATATTTCCTCAGCAATAATAAAAAAACTACAAATTGTAATTCGAACGTTAAAATATCTTTGTAATTAAAACTCATTATAAAATACTCTTAATGCGGATATTAATATGTTTAAAATTGCTAAAAGGAATCTAAACAGAATCAACATATCTTTTAGTCATCTTTATTTTGTGTTCGTTTTTTTTTTTTATATTTATTTTATGTGCTAATGTTCTTTGCCGCGTAGTAGCGATTGAACTAAACACATCGCGTCATTAAACGGTTTCCAGGAGTGTGTCATCGTCGACACGACTTTAGCCTGCTGACCCAGAGAGAAAGAGAGAGAGAAAGAAAGAGAGAGAG
Source organism: Pseudomyrmex flavicornis (assembly GCA_014825475.1). Classification (NCBI taxonomy): domain Eukaryota; kingdom Metazoa; phylum Arthropoda; class Insecta; order Hymenoptera; family Formicidae; genus Pseudomyrmex; species Pseudomyrmex flavicornis. The sequence continues at coordinate 2,540 of QVNW01000644.1, read as the reverse complement.
ACAGACAGAGAGAAGTCAAGATCATCAGGGCGACTCACGAGGGCAAAACCGGGCGCACTACTTCCCGCTTGTTACACGTGAATGAATCTCCCTCGGCGCGATAGACGCGATTGCCCTGCTTGCGCGCACTCAGAAGCCTCGAAGAAAACCGGACAGAACCCGCGCATCGGGACGAATAAATAGTATGTACATGGGGAATAGAGCGCGCACTGTGAATTCCGATGAGTCTGTGTGATGTACCGTTACCCGGTTGCCTTGCCGGATCCCTCGGCAACGGGCATCTCGCTTCTTCACGCCTGTGCTTCTTCTGCTCCTCATCTCGTCACGAAGCGAGAGAGAGACTATAAAACGCAGCAACCAAAAGCAAACGAAATGAGAGATTCATCTTGCACGAAGAAACGCGTCTACGAGACCTGAAACTCCGAGGATATTATTTGAAGAATCACAACGCGGTTCCTCTATTACAGCGGATTGCTGCAAACACGTGTGATAATGTCGACACGTTAATTGAAGATCGCGACTTATATTGATTTTTTACAAATATATTAAAAATCGCTTAGCTCGTGTCCGAAAAAAAATCTCAAATGTAGTTTTTGTACGCAAAATAGATGGATATTTTCTCATTTTTATGTCACCCTTTTGTATTTATAGTTGTAACATGCATTTTTTTCATGTATATTTATAATTTATTATTAGATTATTATATACACATTATCTACGTACATGTAAGTGTGTGTAAAACCGGTTTTTCCTTCCTCTCTTCACATCCTCTCTTTTTCATCGTTATATCTCATTTCTTAATTAGTTTTCTTCAGCTCGCGATGACTAAGCAGGTATAAGTGTCCTTTCAAGTCGCGTTTCATGCGTTGCGATATAACTGACGCTTTGCATTCTATACTCGCGACGATAAGTCTTCCGCGCAAAATTCACAATTTCAAACAATAAACGTGAGAAAAGTAAACACAATTCGAATGCAACTCTGCATTTTGCGGTGCGCATTTCTCAACTGGCTATAATTCGAAGGCTATCGAATTGCGATTCTCGAAGTTGAACGAGCGCGATATTGCGATAATCGAGATAGCTATGCGACCAATCAACGCAATCCTCGGCTGCGTCCTACAACTCTATTCTATCCCGATAAATTAGGGTGTTAGAACTCTCTGGAAATTGTGTATTGTAAGACGAAGTGTGAAAATTGTAAAAGTGCGCGAACTACTAAATTTGTAGTTCATATGGTCTGAACGCTACACATTCCTATCTTTTTGTCTTTCTATCGCTCTCCTATCACTGTGACACAGCAATCTAGTATTTAGTTATTTAGTTTAGCAATCTAATTATCCGGCAGGACATGTACTTTAAGCCTTAGAATTATTTTTCTTTTTGTGCAATATAAAACAAACTTTTCAATGGAATAAAAAATTAAATTAAAACTTGGTTCACGTTATGAAGTTAGAAAGTCAGTTGCAATAAAAAAAATTAAGTAGGTAGTATCTGATAGGCTATATTCTAATAAATACTATAAAACAAATAAAGTATAAGTAGAGAATAATAATAGAATGTATGATAGATTTGAATTAGAGAAATAAGAATACAAATGCACTGATTTGATGATGAATCACACTGCGTATGCATGATGTAAGATTAAATTACAGATTTAAACAGATGTAAGATACATTTATATAAATAAAGAAACAATTTTGTATCTTGTAAATTAATTTTTTGCACCTCTAATATTGCGGATTTATTGTACAAGATAATAAAATTGTATTATATTAAAGTATAAGAAAAAATTGTAAAAACTTACCCTATTACACTCGATTCTGCTCCATTCTGCTAGAAATATTGCTCGTTTGTCAGGAATTCCAATGCTGCGCACGAAAAGTTTCACTTTTTCACAGTCGTATTAATCGCTGCAGTAACACACACGAAATTTCCTTGCGCGCACTTTGCGGAAGCGCAAACAATTGCGATACAATTGCACTGTAAAACTCGTCGATTAGCGAATGTGCGCGATGCTAGTTACATATCAACGGGAACGTCCGACACTTCACGACACTCGCTATATTTGACGCGCTAGACAATCATAATCGCGAAAATACAAACTAATACGAAAGAAGTTCTTCTCGCGTTGTGCGTCAACCATTTTGTTCTTCGAGCGCGAACAGCCGCGAATCGTATACTCACCGACCAGCACTACCGCAACAAATTCACTAATTATGTATCACTGCGAACGCTAGACACTTTGCGACACACGCGTATCACCGATATTTGCGCGCAAGATGACAATAATAGCGAGAAATCCGGAACGAATTTGAACAAAGTTCTGTTCCGTGTTGCGCGCCAACTAAGACTACTCTCTGATCTCTGAGTGTATCGAAGCGCGCGATATTTCGAGAATCGAAATATCGAATCGACGCGCGCGACGCGAGAAGAACGGCCTTCGACTATACAACCAGAGAGAAGCCTGAGAGCGGCCAGGCCCATAAGAATTTTTACGATCGCTTTGCCGTTCCGCAAGTCAGCGCAATGTCCACGGGTGG